>JABUQX010023422.1:27500-29292 GCA_015478945.1 Trachelipus rathkii
TACATTTTACTTTGGATTCCGCAAATATCTGATGATTCCTGGATTTTCATTTTGGTTTTCAATATTTCCCGAATACCTCTGATTGTGCGTCCTTGTGGATTCACAAGGGTATTTAATAATTAATATATAAGTTATAGTGACGTTTTGACGCAAAAATTTTCGATACATGCTGTATACCATTTGGATGCATAAAGATTTTCGACATCTGCTGTAATTCATTTTCATACATGATTTTAAAAATCTGTTATATGAAACTTTGATACCAAGAAGCTTTTCGATATCTGATATATGTCATTTGGATGTACCAATTTAAAACTATTTTCTAAAATCTTCTATCAATATCTGCTGTATAATCATTATTGATCAGAGCTTCCGAGTCGGAAAGCTACAATATATTTGATATGATAGAGGCAGAACTGGGAAATTAATAAAATTGTGGAACAGGAGTCGGAGCCGGAGCCGGAGCCGGAGCCGGAGCCGGAGCCGGAGCCGGAGCCGGAGTCGGAGTCAGAGGAGCCAGAGTCAGAGCTAGCAAAAATTTTAATAGCTCCGCATTGCGGATTTTGATACACGAATATTTTTGATACCTGCTTCATATCAATCAGTTTGATACGCGAAGAATTTCAATACCTATTGTATCAAATTTGTATGCAAAAACATTTCAATATCTACAGCATGTTTTTTTTTTGTTTTTTTTTTTTTTTTTTTTGGATTACGCTTGAAGAGTTTTCGATACCTGCTGTATTAAGTTATTTTTGATAAGAAGATTTTCAAATGATTTTATTATTGTTTATATTAATTACATTGATACGGGAAGAAATTTTTCAATACCTGCCGTATTTGATCTGAATTAATGCAAAAAAAAAAAAAAAAGTTTGCATATTTTTTTTTGATACACGAACATATTTGATGCATGTTGCATATGTGTCATTTTGTTTTGAAACACGTGTTTGTTTCTTTAATAATAAAATTTTCATTTAGATTCTATGCATGTTTATTATGGAAAAGACAAAGTTCGTATCCCTTCATAATATCATTTTATTTAATTAATTAATTTATTTAATTTAAATGTTTATTTCATAACCAGTTTAAATCAAAGAGTTTTTTATTAAATATTTCTAATCAAACTTCAAAAATTTCTCTCTCCGAGATCCAGATAAAAATTTCTTGTTCCTATACAATTTATTTGTATTATTTTCTCTAATTTTTGTCATTCTACTACTTAATTACCCACAATAATAATGCACATTGCTCAAATATATTATATATATATATTATAATATTATATACTATATATATATATATATATATATATATATATATATATTATATATTATATTTATAATATATATAATATACTTTTATATATATATATATAATATACTATATATATATATATAATATTAATAATATTTCATATATATATATATATAATATATTATATAATATATATATATATATATATATTTATATATATTATATATATATATATATATATTATATATATATAATATATATATTATATATGTATATATATATATATATATATTATATATATATATATATATAATATATAATATATATAATAATTATATATATATATATATATATATATATTCTATATATATTATATATATATATATATATATAATTATATATATATATATAATATATAATATATATATATATATATATATAAATAATTTTGAATTTAATATTTGAATAATGTGAATGAGGGTCTAATAAAAGTGAATTAAAATTGGCAAATAAAATAAAGTAATTTTGTGTCACA
>JABUQX010023423.1:0-27287 GCA_015478945.1 Trachelipus rathkii
CACACTCACGCTAATAATCAAAACTTACACTTTCATTTATTCTCCTCATTTATCCCTTTCTTTCACACTCTACAGGGGATCTCAACTCTCTAATACCGCTCATTCCTTTCAATCTCCGCAATTCCTTCTCACCCACTTCTAAAGACCAAAAAACCTTTCCTCAAAGATTGGTCACCATCCTGAAAGCACTCCCTATTAACGCACAGAGGTTATTTTCACCCTTTTGTTACCAATACCGTTTCAGAATAAGCTATCTAATACTCTAACACAGGTAACAACATACCTCGATAAGTAAACTAGACCCTAGCCGCAACCTACTACCATCGACTTTTTAAGGTTCCTCACATATTTCACTACCACCAACAGATCTTAATTAGCAATTCGTCAAGCCTCTTCACTTTTATGGATAATATACCATCAACGACCCACATCAAACTTGACACCTTTCCATACATACAGCCCATCTGCAATCATATACACTCTCCTTTCATACCACAATAATTCCTAAATTTTTTTTAAACTCAGAACACTTGTTCCAAATGGGCCCCGCTTTTTCCCACCAAACAATTATAACCAAAACTTCACACACCGAGACAGGATTGTCCTCACCACAACGCACAAATAATCCCTATATCTTATCTATATCTACGAGATTATTTACTTTACAAACACCACGGATTTTACATACACCCTGCCAAATTCTCTCAACCAATCCTCATTCACAACTCTCTTCTAGTTTCTGGGTGGTTTGAAATATAAAATTCGGTACATCCTTTGGCTAGCATATGTGGTTTATATTGAATAGTCTCAACTAAAAAAAAATTAAAATCACATTCGCAACCCTCTCATCACCTTCCAATTTACTTCTTCGACAATTCACCTTGGGCCTTACATACACACACTCATTTCCTCTGTCCCCACCACATAACCATCTCTACAATCTCTTTCATAAACGGCCCATCACATAATACCAAAATGGATAACCAAGGAGACATACACACATCCCTGCCTCACAAAAAAACATATTAATAATAAAAACTCAGCGAATATATTATTATATATCAGTATATATAAATATATATTAATAAAAACAATTTACTTACGTATTTATTTACATATAATATATTATATATATAATAGGTAAAAATATATAAGATAATTAATAATATTTATATATTTTATTCTAGTAATCACTGAATCTTACAAATATTTATATATTATCATATATATAATCTTAGGTATAATTAATATACCTATATCGGACAAAGTATCTATTAAGTATATGATGTTTAACTTTTATAAGTACACTATGAGGACTGAGAAAGTATTGAACCATGCTAATTTTATCATGGTCTGTTTTATAATAAAAATAAAAAATTAAAATTTCATATAATAACAGTATATATATTATAACTTATTTGTTTCCGAAACTAGAAATATCATTGTTTTGTAATGTGTTTGCGCACTGTAAATCTTTTATTGCCTTTTACGGTACTTCTTACCGTAATAAGCCATTTATTGCGAATTAGATCAAATTGGAAAAACTGGGTAATATTTAATTTTTATTTACCTTCAAAAAGAGAACTTACAAAAAAGAAAATAGTTTGAAACAAAAAAATGTTTTCCACGTGTAACTATGTAGCACTAAAAAGCGGATGTCAGAGTCAAATATTTTGAAATTTGACTGCTGGAAGGTCGGAAAGTCGAGCTCTGAGGACGAATATTTTCTTGTGTATGAGTGCAGTCGCGAACGTCAAGAGATGCGAGTCCGAGATGTCGGGAGTCGGAGTCGGAAGTCGGGAGTCGGAGTCCGAGTCCGAGTCCGAGTCGGAAAAATTTTTTGTTTAAGTGGAGTCGGAGTCGTGAGTCGGGAGTCAAAAATCCAAATATGAATTTAAGGAGTGTCGGAGTCCGGAGTCGCCGGAGTCGGAGATCGAGAAATTTATTTTAACGACTCGCCAGCCACCCTGATTAAAATACCTTCAAAATAGCATAAAAAAAACCCATCAAAACCAAAAAAAACATATATATATTTTGCGATGCTTTTCTTTAAAAAAAAAAGTTTTTTTTAAAAACATGGTTGTTTTCACAATTTCTATATATTAATTAATATATACTATATATAAATTATATATATATATATATATAATAATTATTATATACTTTCATAATATAATTATATATAAGGTATATATATACCTAAATCCTCCTAAACGAGTATCACCCCAATATATATATATATATACCCTATATTATAATTATATATTAGTTATAAATTTTAATTATAACTATAATCCCTAACATATCATAATTATATAGATATATATATATATATATATAATAATATATTATATATATATAAATATATAATATATATATATAATATACATAATATATATATAATATAATAATATAATAATATAATATATATTATATAAATAACTATAATAGTATATATAATATTAATATGTATATTTATCTATATATATATATAATACATATTATATAATATATCTATATACAGTATATATAATGATATATATATAATATAATATTATTAAAGTGTCCCATATATGAATATAAGTGAAAAACAAAAAGATCAATTTTTTTTGATTTTTTAGGGAGTGTTGGTGTTAATATAACTAGAGAGGAGTAATTCCTATGTATCTTCAAAATGAGTCACGAGACAAACCCAATTTTAGGTTTTCATCCAATGGAAGTTGGATCAACTACCTCTCGCTATCGGTATCCTAAATATTAATGGAGTAAGTTTCCCTTAAAAATATTTCCTATACTGAAAAGTCCTTTTTTTTGCGAACCTTATTATTTTTCATAAATGCTAAAGTTACATAAACAATTTTAGGAAAATAGTATAATTGCATTGTAAGTGATGAGTAGAGAATTTGAGGATATCACAACACTATAATAATCTTTTATTCAAAATAAACGTAGTTGGCAACAACTCACGAGGACTGCGGAGAGAGAGGAGAACTAGTAACAGGAGATAACAACACTCGCGCACATGTTCTAAAACTAAGGGTTTAGGAAAAAAATATCTCGTCTCTCACAGTTATAACATGTTTTTTATCTAAGAGCAAAATGTGCTATGGTGTTATTCGGAAATAAATATAAATCATATTTTATTACAGTTAGTGGCCACTGTAATTAATAATCAAAATGTCGAAATCTTTACGACAAAAAATATCTCTAATATAATATCTACAAACATCAATAACACAGATAGCAAGTTACCATCGAAGGAAGATTGTTTACGTACTTTGTTTTAATTGTTTTATAACAGAATGCGAGATTTGTTAAACTTAATTTATAAAGAAAGGTGGCAAACGCTGTCGTGGATCGAATGCTTAATTTTTTTGGAGTGAAAGCAACAAACCTTCTGCAACAACAAGAAACCTCATAAAATGTAAAGGTAAATTGGAAGGCAAAATTATATGATACATGGTATAAGATTGTCACAAGGACAAGAAATTAAAAGTAGCAATATCAATCCTAGAGAACCAACAAGAAGTTTTCATAATATTTGGAAGATTTATAATTGTATCTATAGCACAATCAGAATGCCTTGCAAAATGATTCACTAATGAATAGCAAGATAGACAATTTCTGAATCAAAATAACAGTGAAAAGGACGACCAGAAAGTTCGATGACCGGCCGTAGAGGATAAGAAAAATCTATATAGTTTGAAAGAAGAAGGTTGTATGATGATAGAAAAGGAAGGAGAACAATTAAAAAAGTTTAAGATGAACTTTAATGAAATTGAGGAGTGCTTTGAGAATATGTAACAGTCATCATCATTATCTAAAATTCTTAGTAATTCCATTTTATATGTAACAAATATGTTATTAAACAAAAGTTTTATTATGGTTGCATATGAATGCTGGATTTGTTGTTCATGTACTCAGATTTAGACTAGCTTAATCACGATTAGATCTCTATTAAGAAAATATAACGAGAAAATGAGATAAGATTACTAAACGAAAATTTAACTAGTTGGAAAACCAAAGAAAAGAGCTCCGAATTAATGTTATCTCAACTCCATGATTAGCTGGCAGCATTACAATAAAATGGTAGAGTTAGGAGCGAGATTCGTTCACATTATTAAATATAAATGAGCGTTTATGGAAGCGTTTCTCTTTTATAGATCAAGCCCCTATGGTAATTAATTTCGAAACTTCTATTCGAAAACAATAGGAATCAATTACGAAAACAATATATATTCCAGAAACATAAGAGAAAATGGATTAATAATTTAAAAACACCATTTGGCTGGGATAACGAAATTAGAGTTACAAAAGATCTAAAGGCAATAGCTGTTCACAAAAGACTTGTTTACAACTGCTACCGTGGAAATAAATGTAGAACAGTTAATACTAGGTGTACCCAGATTTGCAATGCAGCTACCTACCGTAATGAAAATGAGGCCAATTGCAAGACTTTGGAGAAGTGGTATTTGATTGAAAAGTACAAATAATTTTTGTTTTGATCACACTGCTATGTCAAAACACCAGATATAATTAAAAGGTACTTTGGAGCGTGAATTAGATACAAAAAATTAGAAGGAAATATTTCGTGATTTGGCTATTTCGCATATTTAAAAATTAATGTTAGCAGTAAATCTTAGAGAAAAAAGCCAAATTTGTAGTTGAGAAAGCGAGAATCATTATACTCTATTATTTGTAACATAGTTCTGAGAGGGAAAAAGACTCTTTCTAAGCTGTACATAAAATCTATCATTCAGGTTATGTAAATTCTAAAAATTAAAATGATTGTTGCTGAAGTTTTTCGACAAGATACTAATTTATAGAGAAGTATGAGAGCAGAAATGATATAATTTCTATGAAATTTCCTGAAGTTTCTCTCGAAAAGCTATCAGGAGAATAATGGATCTTGTAGATATATATTTTTTTTTATTCGAGCGTTCGCTCCCGGAAGCAATACATTTTCTAGATAAGCCCAGGTGCTATATATATGGCTTAGTATGGATGGCGAAATCCAATATATAATTCTTTATAAAAATCATATTTACTTTCGAACAGAATTTTCAGTTACCAAAAGAAGAAAAAAATATCTTATACATATATACAGCTTTTATTGTAAAGATGAGTTATCAAATACTGGATGCCATGCAACTAAAGCAATATTCTGTTCCACACTAAGAACGATCCATAAAATCCTTGAGAGAATTAAGAATAGGATATTAATATCTTTGATGCAAAGTAAATGAAGGTCCACAAGATTTGTCATTTTTCATCTTATATATTTATGATAGACGAACATGAATGTAAAAAATTTGCTCTATTTTAAATTCATTGTATAGGTGAAGCTGCATAAAATTCGAAATAAATAGCAAATATTGACAACTGCGATCAAAAAAGTAGGGGAAGAAAAAGAAAGAAGACGAAATACTCAGACGAAGGTGAAAGTGAAACTATAAGCAGTTTCAAATCAAAATATGGCAATTAAAAAAAGATGTTTCCCAAATTCCTGCAAAGTTTAGATGAAGAAGAATTTTTTGAAACCAAGGAACTAGCTAGCACAATTTACTCTACAAAATTATTTTCCGTAGTTCTTCATTGAAACATATTGCACCTACATCCATCCCAAAGGATTAATTCCGCGAACGAGGTATCAACAAGGAAAGATTCGTATAGAAAAATTAAAGATTGTGATGATTCTGCGGAAAAGGGATAATTCAAACTAATTCAAATAAATTAATAAAAAACAAGGTTACAAAGGATGAGGATCAAAAACAATTTTTTTATTGCAGGCAAGTTAAACTTCTGTCAGCTGTAATTACAGTTCTAACGGATTCATAAACTTTTCTACATATTTCGTAAATATTTTTCATTTCAGATAAACTTTAAGGATTATATCGCCCTGCTAAACCTCAAGCAACTAAAGAAGTTTTACGCTACAGAGATTCATTTGTAAATTTCAATTTTGATTTATCATTTATATAAGTATTTTAAGTTTAAGTGTATTTCATGTATAAAAGAAAACCTCATCAGATTATTCAACTTTGAAGAGTCCTGGTAACTTGTTTCCTAAGACGTCACAACATTTTCTTTTATATAGTTTCATTTATTTTTTTTTTACTTGTTCTTCTATAATTAAATAATATTTTTTATAATAATAAAAAGCATTTAAACAGGTTTTTGATAATGTTGTAACATTTCACGTATTATGTTTATTATATTGTATGACTTTCGATGTATTGTGTACAATGAGTTTGAGTGTGTTTGTTTGTGCAGACTGGCTGATTAAATGCTGGTTTTTTGGGGTTTTACAGTTTGAGAACTTTTGCAAAGTGCGTGGGCACATTCGTCTAAATCATGATCTTCGAGGAATATCTCTCCTAACTCTCAACCTAACATGTATTACTGTCTGAGACCCAGCTGGCAGGGATTCTTTTATATCCAAAGATAAAACTTAATATCTCTAACTAAACTTTTTCTATAATTCCGACTAAAATAGGTGGGGTCTAGTGCCTATATTAAAACATAAACACATCTACCTGTAAACACGTCTCGAGAAATCTTGAATCTACCTAAACTTCGAGATGTTCTGTGGCTAAAAATCTTTCTCCCTACTACTATCATTCATCTTGTGTTTCTGCTACTGCTCCCCTAATGGAAACAGACTTTTTCTCACACGTTCTTTTGAACTATCTACTAATTCTCATGAGACTCGTTAGCTTCTTCCCATGCCAAAATGCTGAGGTCCTCTATTTTAGAGGGACTTCAACGTACACCCACAATCTGAGTGGGTTTTGGGAGTCTCTCGACCATGAGATGCAGGTGGAATGCGAGGCCAAACCAACATTCAGCACATTTCTCAACGAACTCTGGAACAGCTAATTAAGCGAACCTTACACAATATTTTTCCAGATCAGTACGTAACCAATTCACTTGAATACGCTTGACTTATCGTTTCAACCACTTACTCTTCTCGTTACTAATAATAATTGCTCTATTTCCTTCCTTATTGGTAACTCTGACCACAACTTATAGCTCTCATTAACTATAATACTTTTTTATCCAGCAGCAGCTCCACCATGCCCCTAAACGTAATTTCTGGCACTTAATTAATCGCGGACTAATTGGGGGGCATCTGCGTTGTTTTTGGCAAAGCTATCTTCATGGAATGATCCGTTGAGCTTTATATATACTCTGGGGAGCTTCGAGGGTCGCCAGCTGAAACACGGTGAGGGGCAGACGATAATCCTACCACTGATGGAATGAGCAGCGTGTCACATTCTAAAATCAAATTCAAAATCACTAAATCCTTTCTCTCAACCCACAAATAAATCCATAGTCTCGATAGAGTGGTTCTGCGCCATTCAGGAGAGAGAACATTGAGCGAGTTATCGGGCATGGGAAAAAACTCCTCGTCACTTAATTCACTCACATACTAATTGTTCATTCTTCGGAAATAAGGTTGCAAGGAATATTATTCGTTCAGGCCTAAGCGTCTTTTTACTAAGAGAGGAAAGTGCGAACACAACCTGCCTTGGTTCTCCTACTGATAAAAAATTTCTATCCTTTTGCCAAATAACACAATATCAACACAACTTCTGTAAATCTGCCTTTCCTGCCTATATGTTCGCTCTGATGAGTATCTGTGCTACTATACTATCTGAATCACAGGACCAATCATATCTTATCGCCTACCTTATTTTCACAATCTAACTCTACTCTGGATGTATTCCATGAGGCATCTCTCTCACTCATATTCCATTCATCCTCGTCAGGTTTCCATGTCTTTTACCTGTTAATTTACACATGATCGAGTGGCATAGGGATACATGAATTCTATGAACGTACAGGAAGCGTCTAATGAGGCCACCGGATGAGCATTCCTACCCGTGTTTTTTAAGAATGAAGAGTGTGCTTTACCGAGCTGACGCCACGTAGTGCCTCCGTTCTAACACTAACATCTCTAAAATGTATCTATACTACTTATACTTTTACATCATAATAGCTCGAAGCGCGCATTAAAGTTCAATACCGTCCCCGAAAAAAAAGGATATGCCGCTCAATGATCAGCTTCTAACACTTATCGACCCCATATAGCTCTCACTCTGCATATTCTATTCTTAAAATCTTTGAAAACTCTTCTTAACTCTCTATAATCACTGGAGATCATTGGATGTCTCCAATTCCCTTTTCTTATCAGATTACCAGAATGGCCTTTATCGTCGTTCGACGGTACAACTGAGTAAACATCTTTATCCTAATATCTAACTGATTTTATTGGTTCTTACAGGCCCTTAGGGATCACAGCTAGGTTAAGTCATGGCGATGGTATGGCGCTTGACATATTCCAAGGCCTATTGACGCGGGTTGGCACGTGTCACTTATATAATCTGCTCTCTAAGTTTCCCATTCTCTTATGGGTTTCCATCCTTTCTCATATTGCTACTATCTTGTAACTAGTCTTCTCTCTGATACATTCAACTCATATCAGCACTTGTTTGATGGAGCGTTCCTCTTCCTCTTTTCCTGTTTAACTGGTGTTCCTCAGGATTCTGTATAATCTCCAACTTTATTCTTCACTTTTCAATCAAAACTGATAACTCACGTCAGTCTGCTACTTCACAAACTTGCTTCACGTAATCATTAAAATGCCGTAATGAGACTCTAACTCTCCATTCTTCAAACTCATTTCAAAATCTAGCAATCCCGTCTTTTGACTTCTTAGAGTTAGGCTTCTACCGTCTTCAGCATTTCCGAATTCTAATTCTTATGCCAATCTGGATGGGATTTGCCTGGTGGGGTCACCGCAACCTTAGAGTATAAATTCCAAACTCTTTAAAAGTTCCAACTTCTTCCACTCCCTCACACTCTCAAAAGACATCACTCCTATATCTCCGAGAACCCTTCCCCATATTTATCTTCCGACGACTCTAACGTCCTCTCCTGTATAACATAAACAATGTCTTGGTCTCAACATAAACAACAAATTAATCTTGGAAACCTCAACATATTTCCTATGGTTGACTAAAGGTGGCCGATTACACAAGAAGTGAGGGAGTTCTGTTCAGTCTCAGTTGACGGGAAATTTTACTCTCACTGCAGCAGCTACATGCCAGCTATTATAAGCGGCCTTAATTCGCCAATTTGAGTGTATGGAGTAAACCTGTTCTTTCAACATTTGGGGGGTGGAGGGGGGCTCCGGCTACCATCCCTTCTATTGGATGCGGTTGAGTCTACAGCTAAGAGACTAATAAACTGTCCCCTAATTCAAACTCTCTCCTTGAGCCTCTATCTCTGCGACGTAACCTTTGGCGCTCTATCCCTTTTTCTATATAGGTACTAACGCGGCAGATGCTACGGGGGAGATTTAGACCTCTATATCAGCATTCCTACAACCTTCGTGGTCGCCCTCGTAGCACAAGGGGTGGCTTGCTCTCTAAGACACGAATTCTGTAGTGAGTATTGAGAACACCAGACTTGTTCGCTGTGGGTGCCTTTTATCTAATTCTTTCCAGCATACTTCTGTTTCTGTGGAATAATCTCCTTGCCTTCATTCTGTTTTTATCCAAAAACTATATTTACAGATCTTGTTATCTCTTTAAAGCCCACGTCTGCACTCAAACACTGAGAACTTCCGTACCTAGGGTGATTGGGTGAGTTTTTTTATGTTTTAATTTAATCCGCACACTCCTGAGAACTAGTATAGAATTTATTATTTACAATTGCTGTGAAAAAAAAAAAAATGCTTGTGATAAAATCATGTAAGGGCGAGAGATGCCGAGAGGTCCTCACTACTATTCCTATCATAATATTATTATATATATATAAATATATAATTATTAATATATAGAATATATATATATATATACTAATAGATATATATATATTATAATAAATAATATATATATATATATATATATAATATATTATATATATATATATTATTATATCATATATACTATATATAATATATTATGATATATATATTATATATAGGGCTAATTAAAAAATAAATGGGATCATACCAGCAACAACAAATAGCAATAACGTCCAACAAACAATATGCATTATAAACGTTAATTGTCATCACTTTAGTTCATATACTTTGCAAGATATTTCCTTTCAAAAGATACTAAATCTTTTCGTACATAGCACCTCTCGAGTCAATGATGTCGTCTAGCTATGTTGTTCGTGGAGCATTACTTATTGTTATTTATCTACATAGGGTAAATAGGTATATTTTATAAAATTAACAAAATTTCATAATTCTAGAAATAACATATGAAAAGAATATACAATGCTCATCAGTTGTCAGATCCAATTTGGTTAAGCGGCTGCTTCCTAGCATATCCCTTGATGATCGCCCCTATGATATAATATAGTATATATATATATAATAGTATATAGTATAATATATATATATATATTATATATATATATATATATATATATTATTATATATTATAAATATATATAATATATATATTATACTATACTTACTTACTTACTTCTGCACAGGCCCCACCTTATCTGGAGAGGCCAACACTGCTTCCAAGAAGCCCGGCTGCTGCCAGCTGCTGGGCGGATTCCCACAGGTCAAGAGGAAAAGAAGCTGATAGGTCAGAAATCGGCGGCGCAGGGGCGTCGAGAGCGAGGGCACCTCAGAGAGGGGTGCTTCTAGTTGTGTTTTGGGCATTAGTGAACATCTAGTGCAAGTGCGGGGAGGTGACGTTGTCTAGTTGAATCTGTATTTATATATGTCCACGAGCCCCGTGGTGACCTGATCTGCTACGAGCGAGGTCGATTTGGCCTCTTCTGGAACAGCGTTCTCCTCTAGGGGAGAGTTTTGGGGAGAGGGGTTTTAATAAATTGTTATTTGGGCGGTTAAGCAGGTATGTATTGGTTAGATGTGTATAAGATATGTGTAATCCATTGCCTATTGGAGGAGAGGGGAGGAGGAATTATGTTGTAGGTGTTGTAATAGATTTGAGCTGGTGAAGAAGGGGATGGATTTTAGTCTTTTCGTGGGGGGGGGGTTGGAGTAAGAATTTTTGGTGAACAAGGGTTGGGATGTGATTACGTGACTTCAAAAAGAGGGAATTGAACGTGGGGGAGCTCTTTAGTTTGGATGGAGATGGGGAGGGATTGAAGTTTCATCGTGTAAATCGTTTGGTTGGGGTGGGTTTTTGTGCAGTCCTGTAGATACATTCTGAGGGCTTGTATTTTTGAGAAATGTTGTATTTTAATTTGAGTGTTCGGGATTATCGAGAGTGCCTGGGACACCATGCTTGGTGAGTCATAATGTTTATAAGTTGTTCTGAGGAGTTGTTTAGAAGTGGTGGTGAGGGTGTTTCCTGTTGCTGAAGTTGTGTGAGAGAGGGTTCGAGGGTTGATTTAGCTTTTCGTCTGGTTGAGGACTGTGATTGGAGTCGATGGGAGGGGGAAAACGTCATGGTGTAGGGTGTCGTTAGGTAAAGACTCTAGTAATTATTTCGGGGTTTTGTTTAATGGAAGAGGGGGTTGTTGTTTCAGGGTGATTATAGGATGGAGGGAAGGATGGTGACGGTCAGTGTTAAGAGGGTAGGATAGGCTTAAGGGGGAGTATGCTGTCATATCTGTTCGGAGGCTTCGGAACCAAATTTTTCTATATAAATTGTAAAATAATTCTTACGGAGTAATTGCTATGTTAAGTGTTTCATACTCTATAGAATATTGGAACGATGGTGAAAATCAATAATGTCGTCTGCGTAAGTAATTAATTTGGTGGATTGGTTGGTAGGAAGTTTGGTAGGTAAAAAAATCTGCATGGTGAAAAAGTTGAACAAAAATGGAGAGAGAATTGCGCCAATGTGAGACACCATTTGTAAATATATGAATACGAAATGAGGACAGAGGTTGTTTTAATATAAAAACTATAGCGAAAAACGGTTGGTGAGAGAAATAACATGAGCGAGCATATAATTATGTCATTATTATTCTAAAGGGGGATGAGGATTTTTTGAAATAAGAGATAATATATAATGGAGACGGATATCAAGAAAATGCTATTATTTATGTAATATTGCAGGAATGAGTATAGAATCTAATTGGGAAGATGGGATTGGTTGAATTCCAATAATGATGTGTTGTGTGAGGGAGGTGAGGGCTGTAGTTGTGAAGTGGTTGCTTTTAATAGCCGTGTTGGAAATTTGGGAGAGTAATGGGGTGGGAAATTTTGTTTAGTATTAATTTTTCTAGCAGTTTACTAATGGAGCAAAAGCAGTGAAAATTGGACGGTAGGAGGAGGGGGAGTTCAGGGTATCCTTTTCTTTTGTTTGAGTTTTGGGAATTATGATGCAATCGCTTCCAGAAAAGAGAAGAATGAAGAAAAATTAAAACTATATTGTATCATTTTAATTGGAAAAAGGGTTGGGCACAATCTATCCTAAATAAAGGGTAAGTTTGTTGTGATTAATTTTTTGAGGGTTAATGGGGGCGAGTTTGATGTTGGTTGTGAATGGGGGTAGGATGGTGTGGTCTAATTGAGTTTTCTGATTGTTTTTTTTAATTTTCCTGTTAATGGGGTGGGTTTGGTTTTCAAGAGATGTTGGCATAATGTTAAGCAAGAATGCTGCATTTGTTTTGGGGAAAGCGAGGGTCAGTTTAAACTTTTCGATTCGTTGGGAATTGTGGGGGCGTCTGTTTTGAGAGTTGTTTAATTTTTTAATAGCTGCCAGGTTTTCTTATTGGAATAGCGTGCACGATGTTATGTCTAGTAAGTATTCTGAAAACTATTGTTAGTGTTGGTGGTTATGTGGTTGGAAGCTCTGCGCCCTCACGTTAGCCATTATTCGCTATGGTCATGGGGTGCCACCTTGCTCTTTCGGGAGGGAGTTCTTTTTTTTTATTGAGTTGGTTGATCTCAGGTTGAGTTTGGGGTTGTAAAATGATTTTTCTGTGGCTTTGGTATCATTAGATGTATTGCTGATTTAATCGATTGATATTGCTTAAGTGAATGAATGGAGGTGTGTAGAGAAGTGTGTATCCGATGTGAATTGGTATAAGGGTAATGTGTGTTTCTATTTAGTGGGCAAAGTTTTCAAAGTTTGCTTTTTTATAGTTAGTTGTATGTAGTAGTCTTATTTTTTGGGGGGAGGGATTGATGGGGGGAGTTTAGAGAAAATAACAATAGGTAAGGTATGGATATATATTATATATATATATATATATTCATATATATACTATATTATAATTATATATATTAATATAAATATAGTATATAATATATATATATTCCCTAAACATAAACAAATATAAATTATCTTTATAATTTATAAATATATAAATATTATATATTATATATATTACGCCTCTCTCCTCTCACCATACTTTTCTATCCCTGTAGGCCGCTTCAATTTTTTATCCTTTTAAACAAATTTTACCTCTAACGACATTCAAATTTTATCCCTTTAAACAATTTTCGCCTCTATTACACTCGGAATATTTTAATTAGCGCAAACAACGTTTTTCTCTATTGACTCAAATCCCCCAAATTCTTTTCTTGCTCCTTAAATATTAGCTTAACTAAAAGTGAGGTTTTCAACAAGTCTTTTCCGTTAATGTTATAATTATATGTAAATTTCCCCCAAAAAAGTTTGGGGGGTCTCTCCCATTTATCTCCACTCCGTCATAATGCTTCAGTTCCGTTCAACAGCGTGCTTTTTCTGTGTTCCTGCCGCTCTCATTGTACGATTCTGACGTCTTCTTTATGGTGTTTATCCTTTTTTTTTTTTACCGTAAACGTGTTTTATCTTCTGTAAGCACTGGGTGAGTGTTTAAACAGTTTTTAAATTTAAGTTCGTATATATTTTTAATGTTTAATAAGTATGAAAGTGATTTCTAAGTAAAAAAGTGTCTTATGTAACAAAGTGAAAAATGCATATTATGCCAAACTGTATAAATATTTTTACAGCAGTACTTTTTAGAATAGTTTTAATTTTAAGTTTGAAAATTGTAAAATTCACCACCGCCTATCGCAAATTTTTTTTTCATGATATAATAACTCCGTATTTTTATATAAATTCATTATTGTTATTATTTTTTTTTTGTTATTTTTTATTGTCAATTATTATTTCTATTTATATTTTTATATAGGTTTCTTGCAAGCATTTTGTACTGTGTATTGCCTTTTGATTGGAGTAAAAAAGAAAAATCATCAGTGTGTGTTTTTCCTTGTGATCTCAAACTACAAAGTGATGACCCCCTCCGTTGGAAACGCCCGAACTTCATCGCCTTCGCCGCATCTCTCTTCCAGGGCCTTCAAGAGGCCTCCTACAGTAATCGTGTTTTTTCCTCAGGTCTTCAAGAGGTCTCACTCGAAGTAGCTGTTATATTCCGTACCATATTTTTTTACTATAATTATTTCTAATTGGGGGCCTGTTTTTTAAAAAAAAAACAACAACAGCTCTATAGGAGCCTTTGTTTCTCCTACTATAACTGAGATAGGTTTTCAATTTGGCCATTGTTTTTCTTAATATTGTGTACCCTTCCTAATTTTAAGTATTTTTAGATTATTATAGCTAGCCTAGGCAGATTATTACCCCCAGTGTTTCCCTCTGCTTTATTTTAACTGCTATATTTTCAATTATTTTACTGCGATGTCACTAACAACTGATGATAATAATACAAATGTCCATTCGCCTCCGGCTCCGGCTTCTAAAAGTGCACCTGCATTTAATGGTAAGTTTATCGAAAACGACTTTGACCTTACTTTTGTCCTCCTTGAATTGCAATTGGAGGCTACCATCGAAAATGATCGCTTTCGAGATACAATGAAACTAATTGTTTCGGCATTAATTTTTGCATGATTTTAATGAATTTAATATTTATTTAGCATATTTTGGGATAATAATAATGTGAAAGTTATAAGGGTTGTCAGCTGATTTTGGATAAAATATCACATGGCTTCGGCTAAGAGCTATGTATAAGCTTAGGGGAGTGGCAGGACTGGCAGCAGCGGCATTCTTGTATTTGTTGCAATACCACCAAATCTTAGACAAACTGCTGACTATACTTTATCAATATTGTTTGGCAGCTTTTCCTGAAAAAATTACCTGCCGAACTCCTGTTCCAGCTTGAAACCGTAGATCCTTATAGTACGTTACACGAACTTGCTGCATCTGCAGACCGTGTTGTTAAGGCAAAGCCTCTGACGAATCAGAACATGCAACCCGTTGCCTCTTATGTATCAACCTTGCCGCTAGGTCTAGGGTCCCAGCTACCCACTAACCCGCAGGAGCAAGGTTTAACGAATGTAATCCAATCCCATTCTGCCAATGTATTTTCTTATATTAAATAAACACGTATTTCGATGATAAGTAAATACAAATTTTTTTGATTTAATATAAATAGAATTTCCGCATCTTGAAGCTCTCCTACCATGCTTTTACCAAGTCTTACACTCGGTCCAGCCTCCTCCCTCTATTATTCTCATTATCCCATGTTTCCGCTTCCCAGCTCGTCGCTTTCTATCGTCGGTCACCCACCCCTCTCGCCATTGCTGATGCCACTGCACTTTCAACCTCATGTCCTCTCTCTATGTCGTCGTCTCAATCCCTCATCTGCCGCCTCACTACGTAAACAATCAACAGTGAGTAATTATTTAACCAATCAGCGATGGGGTGAACCGAAACCCAGAAATTGCACTTAACATTGTGGCTTATAATTTAAATCCCGATGCCACACCATAAAAACGCAACACGGTGTGCCTAATTCTGCATCCAATCTCCTTTGTGTTTACGAAAACCTTCTATAACCATAGGCCTGTCCTTTCTCAATCGATACCGGATCCTTCATTCTGTAATTTTACGCCCCGTCCTTTCTTTCCAGAAGAACCGGCCGACGAACCTTTGGTGTTCCTCTTATGCAAGTCCGCCTAACGTTCCATCATTCTATTTATTTAATGGTTTCAAAACAACTTCAATTTGGTAAATTTTAACAAAGAGACTTCCTTTGAGAAATTTAATCGCCGACGTTACTCTTCCCATTATTGGTGCCAATTTTCTTTTCGCACTCAATATCCTTGTCTGGCTTACACCAATAAACCGCTTATTGATTATGAGACTCAGTCTTCTTCTCCTCCTGTTCCATGCACAGTGCACTTCTCCATTAATGGTATTCATCTCCCTTCAGGTAACCAGGACTTTCCATCTCTTCTGCATCCGAATTTTGCCGATCTTGTTCTCCCATCTCCCGATACCTTCCCAAGGAGGTTTAAACATAGCGTCGGTCACGACCACAATAGTTAGACGAAATGGAGACATCCTTTCTCCACGCCGGTCGTCTTGCACCTGAAAAACTTCAAGTTGCTAAGCAGGAGTTCAACACCCTGCTTCAACAGGGCCTCATACGTCCTTCCAAGACCGACTACGCTTCCCCTCTTCACCAATTGCCCTCAACCTAACCTGTTGACAACCACCTACATGGGGATTATAGAATGCCTTAAACGTCAATCTATCTTTAAATGAGACATTTATACACTAAAGTTATACGGAGCAAAACTCTCTCCAAATTCTTTCCTATCCTTCCTTAAATGCTAGCCTAACTAAAAGTGGGGTTTTCAACAGTTTTCCGTTAATGTTATAATATATATTCAAAGTGTCTCTCCCATTTTCTTTCACTCCGTCTTAATCTTCAGTTCCATCAACACGTGCTTTTTCTGTGCTCCTGCCGCTCTCATTGTACGCTTCTGACGTCATCTTTATGGTGTTTACCTTTTTTTCGTAAAAGTGCTTAAACAGTTTTTAGATTTAAGTTCGTATATATTTTTAGTTTAATAAGTATAAAAGTGATTTCTGAATAAAAAAAGTGTCTTATGTAGCAAAGTGAAAAATGCATATTATACCAAACTGTATAAATATTTTTACAGCAGTACTTTTTAGAATAGTTTTAATTTTAAGTTTGAAAATTGTAAAACCCACCAAACCCTATCGCAAAAAAAAAATTCATGATATAATAATTCCGTATTTTTATATAAATTCATTATTGGTGTTATTTTTGTTGTTGTTATTTTTTATTATCAATTATGATTTCTATTTATATTTTTATATAGGTTTCTTGCAAGCATTTTGTACTGTGTATTGCCTTTTGATTGGAGTAAAAAAGAAAAATCATCAGTGTGTGTTTTTCCTTGTGGTCTCAAACTACAAAGTTTTGACCACCTCCGCTGGAAACGCCCGAACTTCATCGCCTTCACCGCATCTCTCTTCCAGGGCCTTTAAGAGACCTCCTACAGCCGTCGTGGTTTCTCCTCAGGCCTTCAAGAGGTCTCACTAGAAGTAGCTGTTATATTTCGTACTTTTTTTTTTACCATAATTATTTCTAATTGGGGGCCTGTTTTTTTAAAAAGCAACAGCGCTATAGGAGCTTTTGTTTCTCCTACTATAACTGAGATAGGTGGTCAATTTGGCCATTGTTTTTCTTAATATTGTGTACTTTTCCTAATTTTAAGTATTTTTAGATTATTATAGCTAGCCTAGGCAGATTATTACCCCCAGTGTTCCTCTCTGTTGTATTTTTAACTAATATATTTTTAATTATTTTACTTCGATGTCACTAACAACTGATGATAATAATACAAATGTCCATTCGCCTCCGGCTCCGGCCCAGGCTTCTAAAACTGCACCTGCATTTAATGGCAAGTTTTTCGAAAACGACCTTGACCTTACTTTTTTCCTCCTTGAATTGCAATTGGAGGCTACCACTGAATCGCTTTCGCGCATTACTAGGTATTTTGCCGGTCAAGGTCCTTCAACGTCTGAGAGACGTGTTACCCCGGCTTCATTATAGCAATCAGCCGTACACCGAACTTAAAAATGAATTATTAGCTAGGTTAGTAAATGCTGATTCAGATAAAATAAAACAAGTACTTAAAATGAAAGCCTTGGCGACAGGCTACCGTCTACCTTATTGTCCGATTTCTTAGGTTTACTTGAAGGTACCCTGTTGGTCCCTGTATCAATATTGTTTGGCAGCTTTTCCTGCACAAATTACCTGCCGAACTCCAGTTCCAGCTTGCAACCGTAGATCCTTATAGTACGTTACACGAACTTGCTGCATCTGCAGACCGTGTTGTTAAGGCAAAGCCTCTAACGAATCAGAACATGCAACTCGTTGCCTCTTATGTATCAACCTTGCCGCTAGGTCTAGGGTCCCAGCTACCCACTAACCCGCAGGCGCAAGGTTTAACGAATGTAATCCAATCCCATTCTGCCAATACTGCTGTGCTTGAAGCACGTATTTTGACCTTAGAAAATACAATTTTTGATTTAATGAATAGAATTCGCACTCTTGAAGCTCTCCCTGCTTATTACCAGTCTTACCCTTCGCCGCCTCCTCCCTCTTTTTCTCATTATCCTCGTTCCCCTTCCCAGCATCGTCGCTTCTATCATCGGTCACCCAACCCCTCTCGACAATCTGCTGGTGCTCAACTGCACTTTCACCCTTAGTCCCAGCCGTCTTCCCATCCTTCTGCTGCATCTCCTACTCACAACCAACAGTAGTATTTTTAACCATCAGCGATGGGGTGACCGAACCCGAAATTGCATTAAACCTTGTGCTTATTTATAATTTAAATCCCGATGCCACACCATAAAAACGCACGGTGTGGCTAATCCTGCATCCAATCTCCTTTGTATTTACGATCCTTCTACTGCCTTGTCCTTTCTCATCGATACCGGATCTTCGTTCTGTGTTTAACCCCGTTCTTTCTTGCAGAAGAACCGTGCCGCAGAACCTTTGGGTTTGTTGCAAGCCGCTAACGGTTCCATCATGCATATTTATGATTTCAAACAACTTCATCTTACTCTATCTTTTCGCCGTGACTTCATTTAGAATTTTACCATCGCCAACGTTACTCTTCCCATTATTGGTGCCAATTTTCTTTTGCACTTCAATATCCTTTTTGAGTTACACCATAACCACTTAATTGACTATGAGACTCAGTTCTCCTCCTCCTGTATTCATGCCATTTCTTCCATTAATGGTATTCATCTTTATTCAGGTAACAACCCTTTCGAATCTCTTCTGTATTCCGAATTTTCCGATCTTGTTTCTCCCATCTCGACCTTCCTGGAGGTTAAACATAGCGTCGTTCACCACATAGAGACGAATGGGAGACATCCTTTCTCCCACGCTCGTCGTCTTGCACCTGAAAAACTTCAAGTTGCTAAGCAGGAGTTCAACACCCTGCTTCAACAGGGCCTCATACGTCCTTCCAAGACCGACTACGCTTCCCCTCTTCACCATGCCCTCAACTAACTGTGGACTACCACCCTACTGGGCGACTTTATTAGATGCCTAACGCATCACTTTGTCCAGATAGGTTACCCTGTCGCACATACAACTTTCCTCTATTGGAACTCAAATCCCATAATTCTTTTCCCTTGTTTCCTAACATTGTAGCCTAACTAAAAGTGCGGGGTTTTCAAACAGTTTTCCGTTACATGATAATAATATATATTCAAAGTGTCTCTTCCATTTTCTTTCACTCACGTACTTAACATCCTCCACGTTCCACGACATCAACCTTGGTACGTTCATATCTGTGATTACCTGCCGCTCTCCATTGTACGCCTTTCTGACCGTACATCTTTGATCCTCAACCTCGAGTGTATAACTCAACAGGACCTGGTGCATCGGAAACATTGCGCTGGAAATAGTTTCTCTAGAGTGTTCAAGGGATCAAGAAATTTTGGTCCGAAGGAAGAAGATGCTGCGTCCAACCTGACAGGGGCGAAAGTCCTACCAGAGACATAATAATAATAATAAGATGGAATAATAAACAAAATAATATATAATATATATATATATATATATCATATAATATATATATATATATATATATATTATATAATATTATATATATATATATATATATATATATATTATATATATAATTATAATATAATATGATACATACATATAATATATATATACATATATATATTTATATATATTATAGTATAGTTATTATTATATATTAAATAGTATAATATATATTATATATAATATATATATAAATAATTATCATACTATATATATATTATTATATATATATATGTATATAAATCATATACATATATTATACCATATATATATAGTATATAATATATAATTATATAATATTATATATATTATATATAATATATATATATATATTACTATAATATACTTATATATATTATGTTGTGTGTAGAGGGGAGAGTATACGTATACTAGCAACGATGAAATTACCTCCCATTTTAATGGTTGGCCTTTCTCTTTTCCGTTCATATACACACTCATCCTCCAAACAACATCTTACGGGCACCACCTTTTATAGACATATCATATATGCATACTTATATCCACACCCCTCTTCTAGACAATATCTTACAGACATACCTATCCCTTATATCCCTTTGTGTGTGGGACAAAAATTGCCTACATCGTATGTCCTGCGTGTTGCATACAAGGCGACAAAGGGACGGTGGTAGTGGTTGGCTGCCCACTACCACTTTTTCTTTTGCCTGGAATGCTAATGCATGCCTCGGAGAAGTTCGTGGTCGCCGTAAACGGCCTTCAATATTTCGGCGAAAATGTGTGAATTGTATGGGTACATGGAATGTCAGAGGAATATGTTGAGGAAGAAGAGGACGAGAGGTGATGGACCAAGTATTTACAATAGGCAAAACTTTTGATCTTGGCTGCTGTGCACTTGAAATCAAGCATGGAAACGGAAAAACAACTCGAAAAATCGAACAGGAACCACACACAAAACCCACCCACAGCCAACAACACAAGCAACACCACAACAACCATGTGAACTCGCTCAGCAAATTGTAATTGTGCTGGTTTGGAAAGAGCGAGAGGGGGAGAGAAGGAGTCACAACCACAGACTTGTGCGGTACAGAGCTATGGTAACCTTTGTGTGTGTGAGTAGTACTAGAATTCTAATGGTTAAATTTAAATTTTGAAAAGGTGCCAAGGTTTGTGTGGTTGTGACATATGTCCATCTCCGAGGGTAATGTTGAAGAGTGTATTTGGTGACCTAATTGGATATTTTAGATTGGGTGAGCAGTAGGAGCTTCAGATTGATGTGTTGGAGAGTGACTAAATGGTTGGATAGGTGATCAAAAGAAGGATGGTATAACAGGTGGCTTTGGGTGTCGGGAGAAAAATGAGAATGGTTAGGAAGGTGATTGATTTTCTGTGAGCGGAGAGGATTATGCTGTGTAAGTAATACTTTATCATCAAACACAAGATATTTTCAATAAGTTTCTATGAAGTTGGTTGTAGGTAGACTGAGGTACTGAAGTGAAAAGTATTGATTGATTTTGTGTCTGGTGAAGAAGGAGATGTTAAAGTATGTGTGGATGTGTATATCAATGAGTGGTAGGAACGATTTCGCGGTCATTATGTTGTTTTTAAGTAAATTAAGTTAAGTTGGGGGTTTGGATGGAGAGGTGATAAGAAAGGAAGTGGAAAGAATTAAGAGTGGAGAAGTCTTAAGTGACCAAAGTAATAAGAATCAAGTATTATAAGAGCCGCTCGAAAGTAAATTAGTTGAATGTGAGCCAAGTTGAACTGAACAAATCTGAAGAGCAAATGAAGGAAGCAGGTTGTTTATCAGGCAAAGAAAGTTGGGATTGCAAAGAAGGACATCATTAATGCTTATCTGTTATAGTAGTGCACCGTTAGTGATGGAATGAAGAGTGATGCACAGCTTTTAAAAGTAAAAAAAAGAAGCGGGGTTTGATTGTACTAAATGCCAATGATGAAGTTTTACAAAAGAAAATGCTTAGAATTAAATATACAAGAGGAAACAAAGAAATACTAAAAGGTTGCATACGTAGGAGGTAAAAAGACGGTAAATGAACAGTTTGGAAGGAGGATGAATAGGACTTACAAGGGAATAAAGAAGGCTTCTGGAAGGGAAGCGCGAAAAGGTAAGAATGAGGAAATTAAGGGGAATCTCTTAGAATATAAATATGGATGATGCTTTCGTAACTGATGAAAAGGATGTGAGAGGAGTGTGGAATGGAACACTTCCGAAAATCTGCATGAACATTAGCAGTTAATAAAGAGATGATAGTTGAATGTGTAGGCTTGATGTTGCAAGAAGGGGAATAAAATTTTGGGTTGAGGTCATTAGTAAGGAGAGTAATGTTTTAGATAGTTAGAAAGTTGAAAGAGAAAATGATAACTGTTTTGTAATTTATCAGATGCTATTTGGAAAATTATCAAGACAGAGGTAGAATTTAATTGAATGGAATTGGAAGTTGAGTAACAAAGCGTTATGGAAGGTATTTACCTTATATAAGGGTAAAGGAGACATGGGTAACTGTATGGAATTATAGGGAATTAGTTAATGGAGTGTTGTAGGGAAGATATATGTTGGTATTTTGATCGAAAGAGTGCGTTCGAGTGACTGAAGGACGGTTGTGAAGAACAAGGTGCCTTTAGGAGTGGATAGAGGATGGTTTAAATCAATCTTTACATTTTGAAAACAAACGATTGAGAAAATCGGTGGGAAAAGAAGAATACAATTTATCTTAGGTTTTTATTGGATTTGGCAACAAGCGTATGATAGGATTAATAGGGAAGTTTCTGCGGTAGTTAGTGGTGTATGGGTTTGGTGTTAGGCTTCTCAGATGGAATCAAAAGTATGTATTGACGATAGTGAAGCGTTGGTAAGAATAAATGGTGTCGAAAGTGATTGATTTCATATATATCAATAGCGGAGTGAGGCGGGATGTGTTATGTATCCTTGGTTATGTCAATTTGTATATGGATGGGGGTTATGAAAGCATTAGAGGTGGGTGTGGCAGGGGAAGGCGTTAGGCGTTAGAATGATGCGAGAATTGGAAGAGAGTGGAGGGTGCCCTATCTTATTATATGTGGATGATTGGTTTTGTGTGGCGAATCTGAAGATGAGTTTGAGAGGATGATAGAAAGATTTGGCAGGTGTTGTAAAAAGGAGGGGTTTGAAAGTAAAGCTAGATAAGAGTAAGGTTATAGTTGTGAGTGAGGACAGTCCTCCGTGTGAAGTTATGTAGATGGGTGAGCAGCTTGGACACAAGTGGTCTGAGTTGTTAAATAGTTAGGATACATGTTGGATGAAAAGGGAACGACGGATGATGCAGGGTGTAGTAGGAAAGTTCTGAATGGCAGGAAGGTGGCTCTTGCAATTAAATCCTTGGTGGATTGAAAGGACTAAGTCTTGAATGCGCTAGGATCTTTACATGAGGGTATGTTGTTACCTGTGTAAATGTATAGTATTGAGACCATTGGCTTGGAATAAGAGTTATAATTATCTAAAGTACAATTGCTGTTCAGCAATGGACAAATCTTAGGACATGTTACGGTGTGATGAAAAATGCATAAAATGGAGAGATATGAACGTACTTAGACGCAGTTGTGTCGTGTGAAGAAAGGGGTAAATGAGAGAATAAATGAAAGTACGTTGAGATGGTTATTTCATGTTTAAAAGATGCGGATGATAGTCGATTGATTAAGCGGATGTATAGTGGAATTGGGTGGTGTGGGATCGACTTGCCTGGATAGACCGAAGGAAAAAGTGGACTTGAGTCCTGTAATGAATGCCTGGAGGAGAGAAATTGAGCCTGACAGATGAGAGAAGAAAGTGCCATGAATAGGAGTGAATGGTGGTCTTTTATAGTGCAGGGCTATGGTTGTGGCCCCACCTGGGCCAAAGGATTCGAACCCCACATTGACGAGATGCCCATAATGAAGGTCTTTCGCGGTCCCGTGACAGCTTCAAGGTTTGAATTTTCGATAACTGCTGACGCCAGTTCTCAACTAATAGGTATAACAGGGGGCGGTAAAGCTGGGCTTTCTTTTCTTCTACACCTGTGTCATATTCTTCTACTACTTTCGTGTTTCCGTGCATGTCACGCACCTTATCCCAGTCCTTGGGGGAAAGAAGGATATATATATATAGTATATATAATATATATATAATATACTATATACTATATATATATATATATAATATTATATATATATATATATATAATTATTTATATATTCTATATATATATATATAATATATATATATATATAAGATACTATATATATATTATATATACTATATATATATATATATATATATACTAATTAGTATGAGACGATTCCAAATTTCCAGCTAGAATGCCGATTCCGATACCGATACCAGTCAAAAGTGCCGATTCCGATTCCGATTCCGATTCCTATATAATATATAATAAGTATATATATATATATATATATAGTATATATATATATTATATATATATATAATATATATTATATATATATATATATAATACTATATATACTATACACAAAATAAACTATATATATAACTAAATAACTCTAAACAATAGTATCAACAATACCTCTATACCCTCAATCAAAAATAAATAATAAAACAACTAATAATATTACTCACCATCAATTATAATCAAATATAAATAATAATAAATAAAAAAATACCTATATACTAAACTTAATAAAACTAAAAATATATACATAATTTATATTAAATAATTAATAAATAAATAATACATACCATAAATATATTAATGTATAACTATTATATTTATATATAATATAAAAATTTATAAATATTTAACTTTCTTAAAATAGAGTGGTTAATAAAAAAAATATACGAGTATACATATAAATATATAAAAATCAACAATATTAGTTTAATAGGACGTTAATTTTAAACTCTACGTCAAATTTATCATCATATAAATGTCAAATAATAAGAACAATAAATAAAAATATAAACAAATTATATAATATATATAATAATGAACCTCAATTGCTAAAAATCAACTACTTTCAGTATTCAGAACACCAATATAAATTAAAATAGAATAACAGAAAATTCTCTAAATAATAATTATTATCTTTCTGACTAAAGAATAATTAGTTAATTACTTTATATATATTTAACCAAACTAAGAAATATTCGCATTCGCAAATATTTATAAAAAAAAAATCTTAACAATAATATTACCATTTATGTCAATTTAATTAATTCTTCAAAAAACAAAAATCCTTCTAATTTACTAACAAAAGCTAAAGACTAATTGAAAAAGACCAAAAATTTAATCATTATTATTTGACACGTCACCAAGCAATGACTTAAATTGTATTGCAAAAACATTAACATTTTCTCACCGTTCTGAGTGGCATCCGATATTAACATTAGGAGAAATAAATATGAACCTCCATTCTGAAGAAGTACTTTACACTTATCACGGAAAAGGAGGAGCGAGCTTAAATAATTATTCTAGCAAGGACCCTCACAAAATGCTGAAAAAGTACCTTTACTTCGACTGACCACCAATTGTAAGGGGACTTCTGAATTTTTAAATAAGTTTCATATTTTGATATTGGAACTGAATTTCCTTACTTATATAACATCTTAAATCTTTATCCAAAAATATGCTTCTTTCTCTTAGGAAAATAGAGTTTCTTAGCTTTTTTTAAAGTCTTTATATTACTCTTAAATTCCGAAAAAACAGACATATTCAAAAAACTAGAAGTAAAACTAAAATTATCTTCGAGTTCACTTTTATTGCCCCATTAATCTGTTAGATAAATTAAGAGAAGAATCTGAAAGAAATGGTTTTAAGATAAAGCTGGAGGACTGATTGATACTTCCTTATAATACAAATTACTCTTCGACATCCAATTGCATCAAGAAAAAATCAATTTCCACTTTTCATTCGTAAATATTTTCATCCTACAAGGAATGTAGTTTTAAAGCGTGGTTTCCAAGATAGGTAGCAAGCACAAGATTTCTTATCAGTAAAGTAAATTGCTGAATCTATTTGTTACTGAATTTTTCCATGCTGATACTGGAGACCCAAGTCTCTCAAATAGTCCTTTTTCTGACTCTTTTTCAAAAAAGCTGCAAATCACCACTTTCGTATTTGGGATTATTGCCGATGCCATTTTTCCTTGTGGCTCAAACATATTTGTCAATAACAAATTTTTTTTTAAGTATTTTTAGCAATTTTTCAAGAACTTTCCGTTGCAGCGTTTCTTGAGATGATCACTCAAATTGAAATGAGAGCCATCTTTGTTCAAAAGTTTCTTAAATAGCATATGATATGGCTATTACATCTGTTTTTGTACATCCCTGAATAACCTGAGCTGTGGTAAATTGATATTAATTAGTTGATATTCTTCTACTTGGGCGATAGCTTGAGGAGAGTGATTAAAATTACTTACGATTTGTTTGCAATATGGATATATTTTTTTCACGTTCTTTTCAAATATGCGCATTCATCATGAGATACTAGTGTCACAGGAGTGTAAAAAGAACGGTAATTCCTGGAATCTGCTTTGATGTAACTACTGCCAGCCATATTTAGGTGCGTTTAATCCTTACTATAAATGAATTTCATATTAGCTGCAAATATTGAATTTCCCTCTCCATAACATTTTGAAGACAATCACTATATATGCTGTTTGCTGTGTGAGATACGTGAAGAGGTGAAACTAGAAGGATAGCATTTATATTCAATAGTAGCATCCAATTAACAAATTACAAGCCTACAACGCAAATATTTCACTGCTCACTTACGAGTTCATGGGTATTATATTTACCAAACATATTACATTATACATGACTAACGAACATTGACCCAACATGTCTGCCTCACGATGATTCTCTGAATCCATAACAATATCTTACGGCTCATACGTAAAACTTGAGACCGCTCAATCCAGTTATTTAATAAATAAAATTAAAGAAGAACTGAAATTAAAAAATCTAATACACAGACTATACGAAATATTGTCATATTGCAAATTATCATACAAGGATCGAATAAAAAATTTTAAGCATTGTAAATATACACAATAGAATCGGTTCAAAGAAAATTCGCGTACAATTTTACCAGATTCGAATTCCAAAAATTCCGATGCCATAGAAAAACAAAGACCTGATCTTCAGATTCACGACATAGCCACATGCGATGTAATCGTCCCATCACTAATATCATAAATAAAATATATACATAATAAATAATATAAATAAATAATAATAATAAAAATATATATATATAAAATAAACTTACAATAAAAACTAATATAATAACACCCAAACTTAAAACATAACTAAATTAATTAATCATATAATCAACTAAAAATATATACCCAATATAAAATATTAATTATATATATTTATATAACTATAACAATATATTATATATTATATTATAATATTTACTATATACCATTAAAACTAC
>JABUQX010023424.1:15000-19231 GCA_015478945.1 Trachelipus rathkii
ATTAATTATTATTATTATTATTTTTAACTATTCTTATTATTTTATTAATTATTATATATTTTATTATTATTATTATTATTATTTGATTATTATTATTTTTTATATTATTATTATTAATTATTAATAATTGATTTATTATTATTTATTATCTTGGACAGGTGGTAAAAATTAAAGATGAGAAGAAGAAGAAAAATATGTCAAGTTTTGTAGAATAAAAAAATAATGACAGAGTGAGTATTGGTTGGTAGGTTCTCTACTTATCCATAAGATCGAATCATCTGTATGCTGGCAAGTAGTGTGTTTATATATATTATATTAGAATATTATATAATATATATATATATAATAATATATATATATATAATAATATATATATATATATATATATATATATATATATATATATTATATATATATATATAATATATATATTATATATAAGAGGGTTAGAGAGGGATTTAAATATTTTGCTATTACGTTTTTGATAACCTATCTATCTATCTATCTATCTATCTATCTATCTATCTATCTATCTATCTATCGCTACCGTACCTCGATCGGTAGAGCGACAGGGTCGCAAAGGCAAGGGCCTGGGTTCGATTCCCCGCCTGGATCCTAGGTAGCAATTACCTAGAGAAATTTCTTTCCTAGAATAGGGCTATGCCCGTGAGGTGCGAACTTTATTAAAAAATCTATCTATTTATCTATCTATATAATATATCATATATATATAATATATATATATATATATTTATATAATATATATATATGTATAATATATAATATATATATATTAGATATATATATATTTTTATCTATCTATCTATCTATCTATCTATCTATCTATCTATCTATCTATCTATCTATCTATCTACCCATAACTCTATTTAACATTCTTCTTTCAGTGAGCATTTTAACTTCTATACTTCTACTTCTCTTCAATGCCATTTCTCATCCTTCTTCTCCTACTCCTATCCCTTTCTCTCTCTTTCTCTCTTTCTGCGTGGCTGAAGTTCCGGAATAATATATTTCTGATCTTAATAATTTATAAGTATAGTTTAATTTCCTTTTTTTAGGGGCGAGTTTTGCCTTTAGGAAGGTCTTTCATTTTAATATTTTATTACAGAAGCCAACGTCTATTTACAAGACGTCTCAAAATCACTGAATTCGTAATACAGGGTGTCCAAGAAAGAGAGGGGGGAAGATTTGAATAATAATAAAGAAGAGGAAAGAGAAAGGAGAGAATGTTGGAGGGGGGAGGGGGAAAAAGTTGAAAGATGGAGCAATGGGGGGAGGGGGTATGTAGGGGAAGTTGGAATGAGTGTCTGTAAAAGAGAAAAGTTTGGGGAAGAAATAGAAGGATTTATTATGCTAGTATAGCATATTATTATAGTTCCTTAGAGAGAGAATTATGTCTTGGGAATATTCTTCTTTGTCTGTCTGTCTATGTATCTCTGTTTGTTTGTCTTTATACTCTATCATTTGTTTGCCTAATTTTCTGTCTGACAGTTCGTCTGTCTGTCTGTTTGACTGATTCTCTGTCTAACTACTCTGTTTGAACATTAGTGTCTCTATGTCTTTTTTTATCTGCCCAATTATGTCTGTCTGTCTTATCTCTCTCTCTCTCTCTCTCTCTCTCTCTATATATATATATAGTATATTATATATATATATATATATATATATATATATATATATATATATATATATATATATATATATATATATATATATATAAATAATCACAAAAAACTCTGGAAAACACATCAGGCGAAGGCAAAACAATTTAATATATGTTAATTTTAAATTTAGTCATGCATAAAAAGATGTTGACTAGTTACTACAGTCTTATACTATTGCATGGTGTGCTCAAAGCCGTTGCCACTAACGCCCTAAACACTTATTAGTACGACGAACTACTGACCGGGCAACTATAGCCAAAGTGTCCTTTAGTACCCCTTCACATATTTCTTCTTTTTCCCCTAAGGACAGTCAGTGTAGCCGATTTTTATTTCCGCGATACACACATCCTTTACAGTGCCCTATATTAAATGTCTAAAGTGTTAGATCAGGAGAATGGGGGGGATCTCAACTGCAGTCCGTGTCATCCCTCCAGTGGCCATGCACTTTTTCGTTCCCAAAATCTCTCACCTCTCGGTGGTAATAGTGACGTTGCGCCGTCTTCTTGGAAAAAAAATTCATCATTCCCATAGAGTGGGAAAATGGATGGTAAGATGGATATGCTTAATATGTTTATGTACACTTCACCAATAACATTATCTTCAAAGAAGAATGATCCTATTAATCCCAATGATGACAAGCAACACCAGACATTGACCCTCGGTAAATTGACAGCTTTGCCCATTGAAAAGCCCGTATTTCCTGTGTCCAGTAAACACAATTATGCTGATTTACTGTTCAATTAAGCTAAAATTGAACTTTGTCAGACCAAACTATCTTCGTCACAACTCCCCATCCTCATGTACCATGTGTTGAAACAATTCGCTGGGTACTAAATTTTCGATGGGGATCGTCATCATTTATGGCAGTAAAAATCTTGGGATGTAAACTTCCACATCGCTGAGTTACGAATGCGCTGTATTCTGGCAGTGCTAACTCCTGTCTCACGTCGAACTCATATACGCATTGTGTGTAGACTCATAGCAAATATGTAATTGTTCCAGTACCATAGCTTCATGGTAGCAGAACTGAGTTACGATCTTTTTCTCTTCATATCGCACACGGTACCATGGCTTTCAAACTTATCATCCATTAGTAGATTTTGAAAATTGCTTGTTGGTATTCTGTTGCTACCAATGTCATTTTCGGTTAGTTTCTAACATTCTCGAATTTAAAACACTTGAAATGGTCTAACGTACCATAAAGGACAACCACACATCGGTGGTTTAGCTTCATACAGCTGGTAAAGTGGTTATATATATCATTCGTGTATCTGTTGTGAGAACATCATACCAAACATATTCTAAATATTATTCGACTAAACTTCGGAGAAAGTTTATAAATGACATCTATTTAGGTGTGTGAGAGTTACATATTTTTTTTTTTGGCACCTCTCTCTCTCTCTCTCTCTCTCTCTCTCTCTCTCTCTCTCTCTCTCTCTCTCTCTCTCTCTCTTTTCTCTCTCTCTCTCTCTCTCTCTCTCTCTCTCTCTCTCTGTATATATATATATATATAGTAGTATAAGGTTATATATATATATATATATATATATATATATATATATATATATATATATATATATATAAAACCTGTAAATATGAAGGAAAGATTGTCATAAAGCATTTCTAAATGACAATTAAAACTAAAATTAAAAATAATTCATGACAAATTGTTATATATATATATATATATATATATATATATATATATATATATATAAGTATATATATATATATATATATATATATATATATATATATATATATATATATAATAGTGTATATATATGTATACATATCTGTCTATATATAGATATATATATATATATATATATATGTTATATAAATATAAGTGTATATATATATATATAAGTAATATATATAAGAGAGTAGTATATATATATATATAAGTATATATATATAGTATATATATATATATATATATATATATAGGCTATATATATATATCGAATATTAAAACTTGTAAGGCTTAAAATTAATTCAAAAGTTTACTATTTATCTCTTGAAAACTACTACTCTACTACTTTCTTTTTAAAATCTTTTGAATCATTCAGACAAACAATTTTAAAACTTTACCAATTAATATTAAGAATCTTGCCCATAAATGTTATTATTTCAAACCATCAAGTTTTTCCTTTCTTAGTAAATAGATCTGATGTTAACAGTTTAAAAAGTTGAAAATGTGACGTCTTTATAATATTTTTGCAAACTTTGACAAAGGGTCAGAGGTTAAAAACCTATTGGAAACTATAGTGTGGAAAACTATTATGTAAAGAAATCATATTAAGTGCGCTCTTCTCCAATATGTGATCTATAGAGTTGTTTTCATCCCAATATGTGATCAACCAGTTGGCAATCAACCAATCAGCTTTATTCGTTCGTGTAGGGGTCAAACGTTTTATATATTTTTTCGATTATCAATACACCGATAGCATATATATATATATATATATATATATATATATATATGAAGCGGCGCACGAAAACGCGTGGAAAGCGTTCAATGATAAATGCGAAAACGGTTAAACAAG
>JABUQX010023425.1:2500-7500 GCA_015478945.1 Trachelipus rathkii
ACTCACTTCTTTCAAAGACTGATAACTTTGGTTCTACTTAATGCAGAATCAAATTTCAAAATGCATTTTAAAGGGAATTAATAGATCTATAAAAAAGGCATGAATAAAAAAATCTGTACAACAATTTTTAAAAAAGTTATAAAGTGTTAAAAAAAAAATTCCCCCCCACCCCCCCTTTTGTTGATCAATTTTTAAAAACCCAGTATCCTACTTATAAACTGAGAATTTCTTTTAACATATACAAACATAAAAAGTCTGCTTATTTGATTGGATGTAAACCTGCTTTTAGCTAAAAAAAAAAAGGAGTTTCTATGTAAAATTAAATTTTTGAAATAATGGGTATAATTTATTACAATTTATATTTAAAGGATTTAAATGATTATATATATATATAGGCCCCCTATTATATATATATATATATATTATATTATATTATTATATATATATATATATATTATATATATATTATATATATATATATATAATATAATATATTTATATATATATATATTATATATATATATAGATATATATATATATATATATAATATATATATATATATAATATAACTCTGTTCTTGGATTATAATTTAAATAGTATAAACTCGAGCTTAATATTTTAATTAGTCAAATGGAATACTATATAACAGAAAAATCATGAGAATTTATATATTTAGTTATATAGTACCTATATATAGTTAGTGATTTCACTTTAGTTACTTTTTTGCAAAAGTTCTTTAGACTTTTGCAGTTCATCCATATCAAAGCTGTACATTATTTTTCTTCCTGGTGTTAGTTTTGGAGCCGCAAGTTTTTTAAGAATATTTTTCCTTTCAATCCACACTTGGTCATCAACATTTGGGAATATATACATACCTTGTTCTTCCTCCTTCAGAAAACTAATATAAAAATCATCAAAGTCCTCAGAGTAACTTTCAATAATACCAATGAATATATTACCTTCAAAGTTGCAAGAAACATAGTGACTTATTATATCTGCTGCCTCCATGTTAAAATGAGAGTATTCATCACTTTCATGTATGTTTACTTCAGATATTTTAGCTTCTTTGTAAGATTTTGAATTTGATATCTGAAAAGCTTTCAAAGTTTCAGTGTTAATGGGGATAATTTTATGAAACCCTTGTGTTCCTTTCAATGTTACACATTTTTCAAACCTCTTCTTCAGTTTTTCTTCAGCTCTAAATACTTCTTCCTTTGTGATGTATATGCAGTTTATTCCTGGTATATATTCATTACAGTAGTAGAAAAAAACTGTCTGCAGTTAGTATCTGATCCTTATATGGCCTTTGTAGGCTTGCCTTGGCAACAGTTCTCTTGATGACTCCACCAATTCCATCACAAACATTTTTCCCATGACCGGTTCCAAAGAAATTCCACTCACATAATATATTAAAGTCCGCAAAATGATGGCATAAATTGATAAAATTATATTTGTTTTTGTACTGTGCAGCACAGCCATCACTAAAATAATGAATTTTCTTAATGAATGCAAATTGTTCTTTAAGTTTTTCAATCAACTTAACTTGAAAGGCATATACCATGATGGTTGAATGTTTTAAGTAATCACTAATGCAACAAAAACTTTCATGTTTTAGAACACCATCTTTTTTATAATATACAACAAAAGGATGTATTGTAACTTGATCATTGACCAGTGGAAAGCCTGACTGGCATCTTGTACAATAAAGGTATAGTTTTCTGAAAAATCACCAAGTATTATAACCTCATTATCAGGTAGGTTGCTTTTAAGTTCTTTAAGATAATTAGATTGAGCTTTTACGATAAAATGATGCCTTGTTAATTCATAAACTTTCTTGGCCAAAATTCTATGAAATCATCTTTATTTTGTACTGTTGTAATTAAATTTGATCTGTCTGTACTTACCCATTGTGAATATGTGACTGAATCTCTTGTGTTCATATTTTCAATCGTTTTTAAGTACTTTACTAATTCTTCTTTTTTAGGGCAATTTCTACAATATCTGAGCATGCAACCTGCATCATCATCATGACACACTGTTTTTCTTATTAGATCTTTATAAGTTAAATGCTTTACACCAATTGCAAACACCATTAATTTTGGATTTTGGTGGTGTATACACACACATACATTATGGGTCCCCTTTGCACCAGCCATAACACACCATTTGGGCCTTAATTTAGCAAATGTTGAAAATCCAATAAGATCAATACAGTTTTCCTTGTACTTTTCATATAGTTCTTTCAGATTCCCAAGTAATAACCTTAATAATAGCAATAAATAAGTAATAATAGCATGACAAATTTTGAAAAACTAGTACAAAAGATAATTCTCTTATGTAGAGAAAATGGTGAAATTCACAAGTTAAAATTGTTCATTATTCTTTCAAGCAATAAATTGTAAATAGTCTAAAACTATAGAACTTTACTTACGAAAATTTTATAGGAGAAACTCCCAGTTCCTGTAGGCTTGCATTTAGGAAAGCTCGACTAACTTCTGGTTCTTTCTTATGTGGTGTCTGCGCATTTGTGTTATCTGGTTTAAGTACACATTCATTACTTGACAAACTTGACGTGTCTTCTTCAGCAGTAGGAACTTCAGCATTATTTTTCAACAGCCGCAGTTCATTTTCACAGTTTGTACAGATATGGTCTGTCATTTGTAAGTGCAGCTGAGTCATCATGGTTACTATCCATTGTTGTATGGGTCTCAAAGACTTTGTCACAACTTTTTTGTGTTTTAATAGAGGATTGCAGCACACCTCATGGTATCCTGACTTTCCTCTATTGCTCATGGGGTAAAAAAAACTTCCTACTACTGTTATTGAACAAAAAAATTTCTGGAAATATATACTATATAATATATATATAGTATATTATATATATATATATAGTATATATATATATATATATATTATATATAATATATATATATATATATATATATATATATATATATATATATATATATATATATATCAATTTAAAGTTGTACTGAAGGTTAATTAATTGTAGTAAAATTATAAATTATTTCAAAAAATTTAATTTTTACATAAAAACCCTTTTTTTAAGCCAAAAAAGCGGGTATATCCAATCAAATAAGCAGACTTTTTATGTTTGTATATGTTAAAAGAAATTCTCAGTTTATAAGTAGGATACTGGGTTTTTAAAAATTGATCAACAAAAGGGGGGGTGGGGGGGAATTTTTTTTTTAACACCTAATAACTTTTTTAAAAATTGTTGTACAGATTTTTTTATTCATGCCTTTTTTATAGATCTATTAATTCCCTTTAAAATGCATTTTGAATTTTGATTCTGCATTAAGTAGAACCAAAGTTATCAGTCTTTGAAAGAAGTGAGTATCGCGGAACCCCCCAAAATTGGGGGGGCTGTTTTGCAGCCCCTACTCAAAATTGGAACCTAATATTTTAGGGGAGTGAGTTTTGTGCCAAAATGAGTTTGTATACCAAATTTCATTAAAATCGGAGGGGGTCGGGTGCAACTCACCACCTGATTTGTCAGAGAATGCACCAATATAGCTATATATATATATATATAATATATATATATATATATATGTTATATATATATATATATATTATATATATATATATATTATATAGTTATATATCTCTTTAATTTCAGATTAAAATATAAATATAAGGATTAAAAGTATATATATATATATCTAATACAACAGAAATTATTATATAATATATATATTATATATATATACAGTGGCGTAACTAAGGTCGTTGCGCCCCCGCGACTTATTTTGTGCGCCCCCTTTAATCATGGACGGGGTGGATAGAGTTTTTGGAACTTGAATGACAAAAAAAGTTTTCTTGTTCATATCAAAGAAATGTCACATTAGCATTAACAAAAGAACCAGAGTGTATTACAATGAAAAAGGTTTATATATATATATATATATATTATAATATATATAAATATATATATATATATATATATTATTATATATTATATATATATTAATATATATATATATAGTATATATATTTATATATATTAAAGAAGATGCGCATTTTAAAACACTTTTACATTACTGTTATTGGTAAGTAATCAAAAACTTACTAATAAACAATACAACATTGTCATTACTTTCTAACTTTGACATTAAATAGTCTTCTAAATGCTCATTTATCCCCTTCGTCTTTTTGCATAAACAAAATGGTCGCACTAATTTCTCCACAGTCCAGTGCGCGCCTGATCACTACTCTCTGCTAGTACAGACCAATTCATTAACCTTACGGTCGTCATGGTTAACTTCTCAAAATAACTTTTATTACGTTTTAATTTTTGAAAAAGCGATCTCTCAGCAGATGGATGAACGTATACTGGAGTGTCAGGAAACATTATTAAAAGATGTTGCGCACTTCGTGGAATGACTTACAAGACAACCAATTATTTTCAATCAACAAAATATTCCCACTTGACTTTATTTTTGTCATTTTTCTTTTCTTTTATTTTACTTGCCACAACATTTCTGAAGCAGACAATTTCCGTAACTAAAGAACTCGTCACGTTGGCTTCATAATTTTTGTAAAACTTGTCAGCAGACTCCATGAGCTCTTTATCTGTTTGTTCTGTAAGGGCTGTAGGGCTCAAAAAGCAAAACATCTGTTTCACCTTCTTCATATCTGGTACCTCCGATTGACTTGGCCTATTAGTATATCAATGTCTCTGTAAAAAAAAAAACTCACCCTGAAATTGTGCAAAGGATCAATGAAGTCAACATCTTTAGAAAGCTCATCAAAGAAGCTTGTCACTTTGCTTTTGCGTTTAGTAGGCAATGAAGTCTCACTTTGCCAGCTTCTTGCGATTTCCTGAGCCTCTTCCACTAGCTTGTAAAACTCTCCCCGCAACTGGTTTAGTTTGGTGACACACCTTCTAAAAGAGTGGAAGCTTCATCCATGGATGTCTGATTTTCAGAGTGTTTTAGAAGTGACGTTAATACTTTCCAAAATTTTGCTTTGAAAC
>JABUQX010023425.1:15000-35000 GCA_015478945.1 Trachelipus rathkii
CAGATTGTATCCAAACAATCACAGTTATCGGACAACCCATCAATCAACTCTCTAATAGTCTGCAAGATAATTCTAGCTCTTCCGAATTTCCTATCTCAGCACTTCCCAGGGATTCTTACCCTATGCGGATGAAATGGATAACAGCTCCCAAATGGAAGCTTGATGTGATGACCCGCTCTCTCACTAATAATTCCTGTGCTTCCGAGAAAGACGAATGGAAAACTGACCAACGTAAACGCCGCAAACGCTGTAAGCGTTCTGGATTTGTTGGAGGCATGAAAAAGAGACCCATTGGTTCCCATTCTTACATCAAATTGTCCTATCTCCCAAAATCACTCTGATGATGAATTACTGGCAAAATCTCAAGTATCAGACCTTGTCAACCCAACGAATCCTATATTGGAACCCAATACCGCAACCAACATCTTTTCAAAAAGATGACACTTCCTCGGTGACACCTTCCTCCCAACTCCATTATCCCTCACACATTCTGAATCTGCTTGCTTGGCAGATGCTAGATTTCGCTCCCATTAAGAAACATGACCATTTTGGGCTGCTCTTCCAACGACGACCAAACCCCCCACCCCCCAACCCCAAATTTTAAATATTGGGGGGGAAACCCCCCCAATGGGAGTTGAAAAAAAAACTCCAACCATTATCTCGCATTCGAGACCCCCGCCCCACCAAAATACTACTGAAAACTCCTTCCGCAAAAGCGGTCGAAAACCCAAATTCTTGTTGTTGGCTATTCTCTTACCACAGATTTGTTCGTCCCTTCCCGTTCGAGACCACGTCCAGCCTTTCTCTTTATCCGAATTCTACCTCCCACATTACCCTACAATATTACATTCATACAATGTTGGAACCCCCCCTCTCACGATGGGGTTAACTTGGCGACGAAATCGCTGACAGAAGACATAGAGGCCAAAATGGTTGCCTCTTCCTTTGGAGCTGCTCTAGATTACTTCCTAGATGCCTTTCAACAAGGTCGCCTCCCATTCAACTGATTGCTATCCTGCTCTCTGACAGGCTTCCGGTCTTATTGAAGGAGTGTTGGTACGAGTGGATTCAGCAGAGGGGCGAAACTTAGAAAACTATTAAGCCGAACAATTGGTGACTGGTCTTCCTCTTAACGACGAAAGAGCTTGTACGAGATAATATTTGCACGCCTCCGTATTGGCCACACCAATATCATCACAGCCACTACATGTCAGGGACCTCCTCCCATCTGAAAAATTTTTGTTTGCCTTTCGCCATACCCCACAATCTATTCATCATATCTTCGATCGACTGTCCCAACTGGACCATAATTGCCGTCGTATCTTTCCTACTTTATGGTACATAACACATTCTAAAAAGGTTATTCCATATTTTATCTGAATCTTCTCCTTCTCACAGGTAACGCTTATTTTCTTATTCACTTCAGAAATGAAATCTTTTATATATATTATTTTTTCATGTAATAATTAGGACTATTATAAGTTTGGTAAGTCGTTTTATGTGTTTTATTCTTTTGATTGAATATTCATTTTCGCTATCCAAGTCTTCTTTTGACATTTAAAATATGTATAACCCAGGACCAGGACCCACCCATGGAGTTGTTTTTCAACCCAGTGTGGCCACTTTTCTGTGGGCCATGGTTGGGATCCTGTAACATTAAACTATATATATATAATATATATATATATATATAGATATATAATATATTATATATATTAATATAGTATATCATAGATATATACAGATATATTATATATGAATATGAGATATTTACAGATATATTATAAAAAATATATATAACTTAAAATAGTCTCACCTATTGTACTTATGTAAAGAAAATGCGTAAAATTTTTGCCTGCTACAACTTTCATATGTAATTAAGAGATGCAAGGCAACGAATATAACAATGTTCTATGCTTTCAAATCCACACACACACCACAAATCTCCGTTATTTCCTTCGAGCATGAAGCACCTTTCTTTAATTGATTAAAAAATGTAAGTCAAAATGGTTCTTTACTTTTTGTTTCAATTTCTACATAATCTTTTATATTATATTACTGTAACATTTTCATTTATTTTATTAATTTTCGTCAAAATAAAATTTTATTGAAATAGTATAAGCATTGTAAAAGATCGATCAAACTTTTAATCTAAATTATAAGTCAGCCCGTAAATCATTTATACTGCTAAGAGCAGTTTTAGGTGGTTTTACATCTTGCTGGTAATGCCTTACTTCTGTTACTCGAATGTACTCTTACTTTTATTAGTTTCTTCCAATTCCCTCTCTATCTCATGGCTGGTGTTCCTTCCACTTTTCCACTGAGGATTTCCATTCTTTTGCGGCAGGCCCTTGCCATTACTCCCTATGGTCTCCTTCAAGGCATATCCCACATATCCAAATTTATTTTTTCACTTATTCGTGCCATTCACTCCTGTTCCACACCTCATTCATAAAAAAAAAAAATTGAACAACCTTACTCCAACTGTTTTTCTCAAGCATTTTTTTTAACAAAAGACTCATTTTCCGGTACTCGCATTCATAACACTGCAAGTTTGACAAATTTAAAAATCTGCCTTTGGCTGTTATTCTACAGCGGTTTCACTGCATCTTATCAAACATCTTGTAAATGTCATTCTTAGTTTAAACTTTAATATTTTGCTTTTTCACGTCCTTCTCTGCCATCCATTAATTACTTAATTTACTAATGCGTGAAAGATATCAGCTCCAAACTGCTCCATCAAATTTATGATTACCATTTCTACGTTTTTTTTTAATGGTTTTTCTGGAAGTGTGTTTTCCCGCGTTCTTCAACTTTCAGGCACAAATAACAGAAATTTGCTAATTTTCTCAGAAGATCACGTAAGAGAACGTGTTTACCAATATTACATCAAATTGAACATTTTTCAAGCGAGGTAAATCGAGATGTGGCTCTTTATTAATAATAGTCAGTAGGCACCGGAATTTCAAATCGGACACTGTTTAATTTTTTTATTTTAAGAAGATAAAAAAACTGACAAGTAAAAACTCGACAACCTAAAATTTGTTTGATGTACCTCTTCCAAATTCTTTGATCCAATGTGATCTTCCACATTCTAGGATCAAACATGATCCTGTTCCTTCAAATATTATACAGACCCGTCCGGATCCTATAAAATCAGTGAATACCATTCAAACAGATTGTAAAAATCTTTATAATTCTTTTAATCTCCCTACTTATACTTATCTAAAGCCATTTCATAGAACAAAAGAAGAAAAACAATTTTCAAAGATAAAACCGGATTTAGATTATCAAGCTGCTGCATGACATTTAACAATTCCCAAATGATAAGCCTTCTATATTTAATTAAACAGATTCCAACAAAATAATTATTACTTTGATATAATAAAGAATAGTCCAGTTCAATGAAAACATTGGTATTTAGAGTTTGAGGAATTAAGTGTACAAGAATCACGCTTAATTCCACTATAAGAAAGTCAGCGGTGGATTAAAGAAACTGAATAGTTATAATATGTATGAGGGATTTCACCTTTTCTTGCTAGTAAATGCTAGATATACAACTTTCATGAGGACATTTCTCACTTCTGAATCAGAAGGAACAAAGACCAAACGTTATTGTATGGTAATAACCAAACCATTGAACTGCTTCAGCCAATGATTTATATTGTAAGCAATTTTGAATTTGTAATAAAAAAAAAAAATTAATTGCTACTTAAAATATTTACAATATTTAAAATTTGAAGAATACAAAGAAATATATTATGAAAAAAAATTATATAATATAAAGAGTTCTTTTAATATATTTTTCCTATTTTCCACAGGTAAAACTTGTATTTCCCAGTGTAGGGGAGAATTTACACTATGTACGGTCTGCGTGTCGTAAGAGGTGAAAATAAGGACGGTGGTAGCTGGGTTAGGGTCCGCTGCCACTTATTTATGCCCAGAAATGACTCGAATTTCTGGTACATGTTTGCCCACCCTACCCCAGTTCTGGGGAAACCACGGCAGCTTATGATAATGATAACTCAAATCTATAAAAACTCAATCAGCAATTTGCAAAATTATAAATTCCCAAATGTTATACTTTATGATTAAATAAATAAATTATATTATATTATATTATATTATATTATATTATATTATATTATATTATATTATTATATATATATATATAATATATATATATATATATATAATATATATATATATATTATAATATATATATATATTATATATATATATAATATATATATATTATATATATATATGTGGAATGCCTCGAAATATTAGTGCTTCAGCGATTTTTGAGAACCATTCAACAAAAGAACCTTAAAGACGAAGGCAGCAATTTTCTCATAGAAAGCAAACATTAACGCAGCAGTTAAAACAGTCTGAAGAATTTTGGCTTCCAGTCCTTTAAAAAGTCCTCTAGCGCCTTGCAATCTTTAAGAAAATAATAATTATTATTATTATTGTGTAATTCTATTAATGATAAACAAATAAGGTACTTGAAATATATTTTACTTTATATAAGGTATTTTAAGTACGTTTTATTTCGTTAAAAGGTACTTGGAAGGACATTTAACTTCAAACTGTAATTATTTATAATTGCTTGCAACTATAAATTCATTACAGGTACGGTATCTCTTAAATCTAAACTTTAGAGGAACGCGCCAATTATGAGACTGTTTTAAGTTATATTTTTATTTTAAAGAAGAAATATACCATGATGCCTCAGGAAAATTACCCATTTTACGAAACTTGACGTTCTTAAATAAAAATATACCATGGAAAAAATATAATGAAATCGGTGATATGAAAACTTTCAAATAGTGTCAGTCAAACTTAAGATAAAAATTATGTCCATTAAATGATTAAACTTAATACCTTCAGTTACACATACTCTAAATATTACTGCTAAGAACAAACCAAACACGAATTAGATAAGTAGAGCTGCCTTGAATCCATCCTAAAAATAGTTCGGTAGCCCCCTTAATTAAATTTAAAAGTAAATCTAAACTTTAATTTTTTTTTTTAGTTTATGTAAATGGGCTATTTTCATACAAAAAAAGTAGCTAATATTCGCCATATTGATATTGCATTTGAAATAATTTCCTAGTAACTCTTACTTAACTATTAACAAATAATTAAATTTCTCCAATTAAGAATTTTTACTTTTCATTATATGATGCAAAACTGAATCACTCCGAAGCCGTTTTCTAAATTTACACAAGCAACTTTTACAGAAAAATAAAATTCAAAACTTTATCTTGTGGTTCACAGAAAACAAAAACTGAAATATTGATGAATACCGAAAGGTAAAAATAAAAATATTGAAAGACATAAAATTGCAAAGCTGCAGAGTCAATAATTTTATTATTTTTTTTTTCCGACTCCATCTCCGACTCCACTCAAAGCCGTAATAGCACCGTGGTTGGCTGTAGCCCTGTACAAAAGACCATTCCTCTACAAAAAATCTTAATTGATGCTATCTAAGCTTATTCACTTTTGCCTTTACAACTATAAGAACTTGCACTTACCTTATGATATACAATGTCATGGATATAATGCCAGCTTTTTCGTCAAGTCCTACATAGCTGTGACCATGCTGGAATGAAAAATTATTATTATTATTATTATTATTATTATTATTATTATTATTATTATTATTATTATTATTATTATTATTATTATTATTATTATTATTATTATTATTATTAGTGACTGAGAATGAAAACTGATTGAGGTGTAAGGAGAATAGCTAAGCGACAAAAGCTCTGGAATTATCGGAGTGAAGGAAGGTAGACAAAAAATAGGTTATTCGGTTTATTAAAAACGTGAAATAATATCTGAGTTAGAGATGGAAAAGTAATACATTAAAAAAAGTCAAGTGGAAAAATTTAATTTGTTTAGGGAAAAAAAAATCTACGTTGAAGGGAGTAATATACTGTGGGGAATAATATTGAGACCACCTTTTTCATTATAAGAAAGAACTGATTGGTAAAGAAAAATTAGTAATTAATTAAATGACTAAAAAAATTAATTAGTAAAATTAGTAATTAATTAATTAAATTAGTAATCTAACCATATAAACAAAAAAAAAAACCCTTGTCATAGATAATACAAAAAATATGAGAAAGAAAAGACTAAAACTATATAAAATACTTAAACGGCTGAGCAGAAGTATATGTATGTATTTTGTAATGAATATACCAATAAAATGAAATGAAATGATCCTATAAAAGAAATGAAGAGAGACAAGAAAAAAAACGAAAACAAAACTAAGGTAAAATATTGAAATTTTCATGTCAAAATATCAACAAAAAGTTAGAAATCCAAAAAGATACAAAGCTTAAAATTTTTTTATTATAATAAAGCAGATAATGTTTATAAATGCTTTAAAGGAAACCAGAATAGTTGTCTTAAAAGGTTGTATTCCAATTGACTGCTTCCCACGTGGCTTTCCAGTTCGGGCATAACTGTGGAGGAAGATAATGTGTGAAATGGTAGAAACTGGCTCATATTCCCTAAGGTCACACGCAAGGATGGGGATCCCTTAGTAGATTGGTCGAGACAGGGATTTGAAACATTTTTCCTAGCTGATTCCCTTCTGGGGGTCTCACCCATCTTCCCGGATAGTAAAATGTGTAGAATACTCAATTTTAAGTTTCTATTTGTTACACCAATTTTCGAAAAGAAAAAATATTGTAATTGATACCGATTTCACAACGGATTCAGTCACTCGAGAAAAAATTGAACACAGCTTTAAGAGTGAGCAGTCGAAAACTTACACAAAATTTTATTTCAACTATTTTGTATGGATGTGAAAAGTAAAGAATAAAATACACAAAGAACGAATAGAATATATAAAAAAAACTTATAAGTTAAACTACTGAAGCGAAATATGAATATTTTTTTTTCAAAGAGCATAAGTAAGGAAGACAAGAATATAGAGGAACAAATTTACAAGAATACAAAGAAAGAAAAGAATAACAATGAAAGGTTATATTTAGGGGGCCAAGAAAAATGTAAACAGAAATTAAAGTTAGGTTATACCAAAAAAAATATTAAAATAAGCCTACATTAAAAAAATCTACTTTACAATTCTGTCAAATTAGGGCTAGCAACCAACAAACGCTAAGTTAACTATAAAGACTAGATGTATGAAGTAATATTTAGTTAACCAAGAAATAATAGAAACCAAAAATACATATAAATCCTAGTTTGCAATTCTGCCTACCATTTAAAACTAGTAATCTGCAAATGTTTAGCAAGTATATAAAATTCTAGGTTGAAATTCTGTCTACTATTTTGAACTAGTAACCAGCAAACGTTTAGTAAGTTAAGTAAATAAAACTTTAGTCAACAATTCTGCCTACTATTTAGAGCTAGTAACCACAAAAAAAACACTTAATAAGCTTAACTTCAATAACACAAATCTATATAACTCACTCTTTGCTTAGTTTGAATCAACTGGAGTGGATAAGTAAGAATGGTAGCGATGGCTTTGGCTAAAGCTCCAGCCAAAAACGCAGCCATCACACTCAACTGACCACCGCTCGCTTTTTCCACTTTGTTCTTAACTGCTTCGTAAGTCATAAACTGAATAGCCGGATTGATAACCAAAATAAGGGACGAAAGAGTGCCGGACCACAAAGAACTCAGCCCCTCTTCCTTCCAAATACGCAATAACCCATCTGTAATAATAATAATAATAATAATAATAATAATAATAATAATAATAATAATAATAATAATAATAATAATAATAATTCTTTCTTTCTTTTTAAAAACCTTCTTCCCAAGACTGGCAAGGTACGCTACAAGCATCGGAAAAGAAAAGCAGTAGGAGAACATGACAAATGTCGAAAAGAAAGCCCAGCCTTACCGCCCCCTCTGTACCATTAATTAGTGAGAGCTCGTCACAGACAGAAAATCCACCCTAGAGCTTCATGCAACCGCGATGGACCCTCACTATGGTAAATCGTCAATGTAAGGGTTCATCCCTTGGCCCAGGAACCATGTGCTCCATATTAAAACCCCGCCATTCTCCTATCATGCACCTTCTTTATTCTCGCCTCTGCCAAACTCACATTTCCTTCCTTCAGACACCGACTCAATCTACTTTCTCTTCGGTCTCCTTCCAGCCGGTCGGTTCCCCAACACCCTCTAGACTATACATCCAAGTAACCAACCGACTATCTATTCAGCCTTCCATGACCAAACCATCTCAACACATACTTTCATTTATTATTCTCTCATTTACCCCTTTCTTCACACCACACAACTCTCTAATAAGTTCATTCCTCATTTTATTAATTCTTCTCACACCTAGCATGTTCCTAAGATTGTCCATCTGAACATTGAACTTTAGATCTAAACTTCTTATTCCAGACCATAACACAGGATACAACAATACAGGTAACAACATACCTCACATGTAAGACCCTAGCACTCAAGACTTAGCTCTTTACATTCACCAACGATTTAATTGCACCAGCAGCAACCTTCCTGCCATTCACAATCTCTTCCTACTACACTCTGCATCATCCGTTCCCTTCTCATCCAACACATACCCTAAATATTTAAACTCAGACACTTGCTCCAGCTGCTCACCATCTAACATAACTTCACACTGAGGACTGTCCTCACTCACAACCATAACCTTACTCTATCTATTCGTTTACTTCAAACCCTCCTTTTACATACCCTGCCAAATCTCTCTACCAATCCTCTCAAACTCTCTTCAGATTCGCCAGCACAGAACCAAATCATCCGCATATGGTAGGGCAGGGCACCCTCCACCTATCTCCATTCTCCATCATTCTAACACCATTTCCCTCCATCCCCCACCTCGAATTCTTCATAACCCCATCCATATACAAATTGAATAAATCAAGAGACATAACACAACTTGGGTTCACTCATAGCATGAGACTAAACCAATCACCAAGATGTTATAATCTTTAGTTTATTTTAAAGGGACACGTCAATTATCATATTATATACATACTGTGATTCCATTCAAAGCCTACCACCAACACCATATATCACTAATACCAGCCATTGAAAATCCATAAAAACCTAAATATACTATATTCTTCTTCTCCTTTCATTTTCTTTAATCATTTGCTTCACAAAGATTTTGATCCACATCCCTACCACACTAAACGCACTTGTTCTTCACCAATCAGTCCTTCAGTCACTGACGGCACTCTTTCGACCAAATACCAGCATATAAATTCTTCCTACAACACTCACAAACTTGTCTCCCTATAATTTCTACAGTTCCCTTTTCTCCCTTACCCTTTAACACTTATATAAGTGTACTATTACCGCTCTCCTCCAATCCCTTGGAACTATACCCTCCATAAACGCTTTATTACACAACTTCCAAATCCAATCAACACCATCTCGCCTCTCCTGCCTTCTTGGATCATTTCACCTCAGTAATTTCATTCAGTGTCTACAAGTAGATTTTACATTCTTCAACTTTTCACTCTACCCATTACTTCTCCTTACTAATAACCTCAACCCCAAAATACTCTTATTCCTTCCTTGCACCTCAACAAACCCACACACACACTCAACAGCCATCATCACTGTTAATATTGTGCAGATTTTCGAAGTGTTCTTTCCACACTCCCCTCACATCCATTTCATCAGTTACAAAAGCACCACATCAATATTCATTATTCTAAGCAGACTCTTTATTCTCATTCAACCTTTCAAGTGGCTTCCTTCCAGAAGAGTTTTCTATTCCCTTGTAAGTCCTCTTCATTCATCCTCCTTCTTAAACTGTTCATTTACCTCTTGCTTTCTCCTGCATGCACCTTTTAGTATTTTTTTCCTCTTATATAATTCCAAGCATCTTCTTTTTGAAACTTCATCATTTGCTTTTATACATTCAACCACGCTTCTTTTTACCTTTAACCGTTTTCATCACTTCATTCCACCATTCGCAAGTTAACATTCTTACTCCTGTAATTTTTAGCACATCCACACAATAGTCACTTCCTTTTGCACTACTAACAATTACTTCCTTCATTCCCCCAGATTTTTTCAGTATCAACTTGTTCACATTCAACCGATTTATTAGCGAGCTCTTACATACTTATGCTTATTGTCTTGTTCACTTAACCTCACTTCTAATTTTACCTACTTCCTTTCGTATCACCTTCATCTCCATCCAAGCCCCCACTAACTGAATCTTAATCTTACATAGAACAACATAATGATCCGATAATCCTATCTCTAAACCCTCACTGATTTAACATCCAACAATACTACCAACATCTCCCTTCTTCACCAACACAAAAATCAATCATACTTTCACTTCTATACCATCTGTACCTACACCAACTCTAGTATACTTTATGGATACTCTGTGTTTAAAGAAAGTATTATTATTATCATTATACTTGTGATTGCCTCACAGAAATAATCACCTTCCTACCATTCCTATTCATTTTCTCCTGCCACCCCAAAACCACCCGTTATACCATCCCTTTTTGATCACCCATCCAATCATTCAGGTCCCCCAACACTATCAATCTGGAAGCTCCTACTCACCCCATCCAAAACATCATTCAGATTATCCCAAAAAATCGTACTCTTCAACGTTTCCCTCAGATGGACCATACGTCACAACTTCACACATACCTTAACCCTTTTTCAACTTAAATTTAACCATTAGAATTTAGAACATACACACACACACAAAGTCTACCATAGCTTTGTACCACAGGTCACTCATCAAAATTGCAACTCCTTCTCTCCCTCTCTCATTCTCTTCCACACCAGCACGCACACATTTCACACCACACCACTCAACTTCACCTTTTCCTTTCATCTTTGTTTCAGTCACAGCGAGCAAATCAAATTTGCCCTTTCTAAATACATCCATCACCTCTCTCCTCTTCTCCTCAACATTTATTCCTCTGACATTCCATGTACCCATACGATTCATACAATTTCGCCGAAAATTAGAAGGCCGATTATGATCACGACCTCATCTCTCGAGGTGCATCAGCACCCTAGCAAGAGATATGAAGTGGGCAGCCAACCCAACTACCACTGTCCCTCTAGTCTTCCACGACACGCAGGACATACGATGTGGGCAATTCTTTCTCCCCCCCACACACAGGGATATGAGTAGTAGGGATGTCTGTAAAGTGTTATCTAGAAGAGGGGTGTGTACTTTAATCATGTGTATATGATATGTGGATAAATGGTGGTTAGTAATATGTTGCCTGGAGGATGAGTGTGTAAAGAATATGAACGCAAAAGAGAAAAGTGCACCATTAAAAATGGGAGGTAATTTCAACACTTCTAGTATTAATAATAATAATAATAATAATAATAATAATAATAATAATAATAATAATAATAATAATAATAATAATAATAATAATAATAATAATAATAATAATAATAATAATAATAACACAAATATTCATTCATTAGCATATTCTGTTTATTTACATAAATATGTGAAGAAAATCAATATTTTATGATAAAGGAGAAACACAAGAAGAATAATAATAATAATACTAATAATAATAATAATAAAAGGCCTAGCAAACCAGAGATCAAAAAAACAGGATCTAATTCCACTCGCGTTCCAAAAGTTCACCAAATGGCTTGGAAAGAAACATACTCTAACCACGTGAACAAAAGCAATTCCAGTTTTGTAACAGCACCACAAATCTAGAATCTACAAGTAACGAAGGTCTTTATTTCCAAATGATTCATTATATATGCAAAAGGAAACGAAACAAAATGAAATGAACACGAAATAAAAAGAAACCTGAGAAAACCTTCAGTTTAGTATTTACGTAGGAGTCCTTTATATTTGGGTTTGGAGCCTTTGTTCAATGTAGAAGCAGTTCCTTGCATCTTTATTCTTGTATTCACCACCCAAAGTGGAGTTGTTGTCAATACATTAACACAACCTATTTTATATATATATATATATATATATATATATATATATTTATAGCAGAGTATATATATATTTATATATATATATATATATATTTATATATATATATATATATATATATATATATATATATATATATATATATATATATATATCATCTTAATACTCTCTTCATCCACCTTTTTCCCCAAGATTGAGTAAGGTGCGTGTGTCATGCATCGGAAAAGAAAAGCAGTAGATATGATAAATGTCGAAAAGAAAAGCCCAGCCTTAATTACCATTAATTAGTGCGAGAACTTTCGTCGCAGTCAGAAAATTCACCCTAAAGCTTCATGGGACATGATGGACCCTCACCATGCAGATCTGTCACTCAAGGTTCATCCCCAGCCCAGGTGGGGCCAACTATACCCAATCACAAATACCCCGCCATTCACTCCTGTTATACACCTTTCTTCTCGCCCCCAGGCTTTAAACTAACATTTCTCTCCTTCAAACATTCGTTTTACTGATTCAATCCACTTTCTCTTCGGTCTCCCAGCTTCGGTTTGTCTCACCACCCTCGCCACCAAGGCCATCCACAAAAACCAACCGACAATCATTCACATCCTTTCCAGGCTAAGACCAAAACGAGATCTTCTAATATGTTTCCATTACTATATTCTTCATTTACCCTTTCTTCACACCACTACCAACATCCCTCTAATAAGTTCATTCCTCATTTTATCAATTCTCCTTTCACACCTAGCACTCCCTCTAAGATTGTCCATCTGAACACATTGAACTTCAGATCTATATTCCTTATTCCAGACCATAGTTTTTCTAACTTATACAATAACACAGGTAAATACATACCCTCATGTAAGACCAGCACACTCAAGACTAGTCCCTTTAAATTCACTCAACGATTTAATTGCACCAGCCACCTTCCTGCCTTTCACAACTTTCCCACTACACCTCTGCATCATCCGTTCCCTCTCATCCAACATCATACCTCAAAGAGTCTAAACTCAGACACAATACCTGCTCCAGCTGGCTCACCACATCTAACATAACTTCACACTGAGGGATGGACTCCCCTCACTCACAACCATAACCTTACCTTATCATCCATCACACTTTCAAGCCCTCCTTTTGGCTACCTGCCAAATCTTCACCAATCCTCTTCAAACTCTCTTCAGATTCGCCACACAGAACCAAATCATCCGGCATATCATATAGGGTACCCTCCACTCATCTTCATTCTCCATCACTTAACACCATTTCTACATCCAAACCCGAATTCTTTCATAACCCCCATCCATAAACAAATTGAATAACCAATGAGACATAACACAACCCTGTCTCACCTGCTATTAATCCTAAACCAATCACCATTGACACCATTTATTCTGACACACGCTTCTACCATCGTCCTACATACTTTTTGATTCCATTCAGAAGCCTACCACCAACATCACATATCCAACCTCATATATCACTAACACCTGCCATAAAGCTTCCCCTATTAACTCTACTATACTGTTGCAATCCATAAAACTCTAAATACACTTATTCTTCTTCTCCTCATTTTCTCAATCACTTGTTTCAATGTAAAGATTGATCCACACATCCTCTACCACTCCCAAACGCACCTTGTTCGTCACCTGAACAACCCCAACTGACAACTTCAACTATATAACCACCATATGATGTTACTTATTATCCATCTTCACATAACCCATCCATACTGCAAACCTGCTTTCCGACTTATATAAGGGTGGTACCATACTGCCTCCATAACCCTTTGGAACTATACCTCCATAAACGCTTTATTACACAACTTCCAAATCCAATCAATCACCATCTCGCCTGCTCTTGATCGTTTCACCAGTAATTTCATATCTATACCTGCAGAGATTTAATATTTCCTTTCAACTTTCTTCACCCTACCCATATCCTCCTCCTTACTAATAACCTCATCCCCAAAATACTATTCCTTCTTGCACCATCAAACCCACATACATTCACTATCACCTCATCAAAGTTAATATTGTGCAGATTTTCAGTGTTTTTTTCCACACTCCCCTCACACACACACACACACACACATATATATAGAAAGAGTATATAGGTATATAAGTATATATATATATATATATAAGGTTATATATATATATATATATATATATATATATATATATATATATATATATATATATATATATATTGAAAAAACATGTTTAAAAAAAAAAAACCATTGGTTTTTTTTAATAAATTTAATAAAACCAATGGTTTTTGGGGGTTTTATGCTATTTTGATGGTTTTAATGTGGTTTATTGGTTTTAATAGATTTTAAAGGCAAAAATCACTACTAGAAACTGTGTTATATACACATGTGCTAACGCGCGTATTATAAAATTCTTACTAAATTTTTAGCTTCTAAATTTCTAAATTTTCCAAACTTAATGATGTGTTATTTTTTTGAGTTATAAACTCATAAAGTAAAAATAAGAGGGTATATTATAATATATAAACTCCCATTCTGAAAAAGGTTATACTTTATTTTTTACCAAAAAATTAAAAATAAAGAAAAGTTTATTGAAATTTATAAACCCAGATCATTGACATGCAAACGAATTTCATTTCACTCATATTTTGAATACTAGAAATATACATATATATATATATAGTTATATATATATATATAAGGTTGCTTCTACTACATATACAGCATATATATATATATATACATGATATTATATATATATATATATATATATATATATATATATATATATATATATATATATATATATATATATATATATATATATATATATATATATATATATATATATATATATATATATATATATATATATATATATATATATATATATATATATATATATATATATATATATATAGAGAGAGAGAGAGAGAGAGAGAGAGAGAGAGAGAGAGAGAGAGAGAGAGAGAGAGAGAGAGAGAGAGAGAGAGAGAGAGAGAGAGAGAGAGAGAGAGAGAGAGAGAGAGAGAGAGAGAGAGAGAGAGAGAGAGAGAGAGAGAGAGAGAGAGAGAGAGAGAGAGAGAGAGAGAGAGAGAGAGAGAGAGAGAGAGAGAGAGAGAGAGAGAGAGAGAGAGAGAGAGAGAGAGAGAGAGAGAGAGAGAGAGAGAGATTCATATCAATAAAAAGTCGAAACTGAAATTATTATTAAGAATTTTATACAAAAACTAATTTCCTGCTTTAGCTGTTCCCAACTTATTTCTAATGTTGCTATGAACAAGTCCAAAAGTTGGAAATAATCCTTTCAACATTAGCAGTTGACATATTGCTGACAATATGCTTACATATTTTACATATGACCTCTCTCATCTAATTTTCTTGTGAGATCTAAAATTACATGAAGGAGTCACTCAAGGACATATAGAGATTCATCAAGTAGGTAACTTTATGAAATGGAGGAGAATTTGTTCTTAATTTTATTCATAAATTCCACTGCTTTTGAATACTCATCCTTTGGAAGTGATCTGATATCTTGGGTTAAAAATATATGCCAATATGTGAGCTTCTGTTACTTGATGATACCTCCTTTTTACTTTGCTATAAATCTTGTCTGTTGAGTGGTGGATTAAGCTGTTCTAGCTCCATATTCATATTTTTCCAAATATAAACATCATCACTCGGCGTACCTTCTAGCTTTGTTGATGCTGTGGCCCCACACTTCACAAATGAGTTTTATTATCATTTGAAATGTGGCATCGATGGTAGAAAATGAAATCCTCAAGAGCTCAAAACAAGAATTATGTTTGTAAAACATGTGCCAAATTTAAAAATATATATATATATATATATACCGTGTGTATATATGTTAGTATAAGTAGCAAAGAAGAGTAGTATATATAGCAGCAGTATATATATATATATATATATATATATATATATATATATATATATATATGTTATAGTATATATATATATATATATATATATATAACTATCTCTAATAATAATATAAAATCAGCAGAAATTTTTTATTGCCTTTTTACTCTTCGATTGAAAAATTGAGAAAACCATATCAACATGCTAAAGAAAACCATTAATAAATACATTTTTAAAATATTTTATGCATGGTTTTTTTATGGTTTAAACCTTATTGGTTTTTTATGTGGTTTAAACCAATGGTTTAAACCAAATGGTTTAAACTATCCTATATATGGAGTATATATATATATATAAGTATATATATATATATATATATGTTATATATATATATATAGTAGTAGGCATGAGTAAAGAGTATATATATGTATATATATATATATATATATATATATATATATATATATATATATATATATATATATATATATGACTTCAGAGGCCAAAAAGACAAACTTCTTAACTTACTGTTTCGTTCTTATTATAGTTTTATGAATTTTTTTCCATTATTATGAATTTAACCGAGAGAATAATAATAATAATAATAATAATAATAATAATAATAATAATAATAATAATAATAATAATAAAAAAAAATAAAAATAAAAATACTGTACCAGCAATCATTCCTAAAAGTAAGTTCTTAACAGCTGATTTCTCCCTATTGGACATGGATTTCAAGGCATGGAATGTGTAAAAATAAACAAAATTCGAACAATACAATGACTGAATAACTGGCAAGAGACCTCTGTATAAACCCAATCTGCAGACGAAAATAGAATGCCTTAAGCTAACTAAAAGAAATCAAAAAATAAAATATCAACATGAATCCACACTAGGCAATAATAAGTAATATTCATCCATTCGATCGTCCAAGGAAATTAATGAACAAGACAATTGCCAGTCAGGATATTGGTAGGCTTAAAAAAAAAAATAAATAAATTAGTATCATTCTTCTATTGAAGTTCTTCCCTACCTCCCTCCCTCCCGAGAGAGAGAGAGAGAGAGAGAGAGATATATATATATATATATATATATATATATATATATATATATATATATATATATATATATATATATATATATATGTATATATATATATATATATATATAAATAAGGGTTAAGTATATATATATATATATATATATATATATATATATATATATATATATATATATATATATATATATATATATATATATATATATATATATTATATATATATATATATATATATATATATATATATATATATATATATATATATATATATATATATATATATATATATATTATACATATATATATATAATATATTATTAATATATATATATATATATATATATATAAGTATATTAATATATATTATATTATTATTATATATATATTACATATATATATATATATATATATATATATATATATATTATTATTATATATATATATATATATTATATACATATATATATACATATATACATATATATATATATATAATATACACATATATATATACATATATACATTTATATACATATATATATATATATATATAAGAGAGAGAGAGAGAGAGAGAGAGAGAGAGAGAGAGAGGAGAGAGAGAGAGAGAGAGAGAGAGAGAGAGAGAGAGAGAGAGAGAGAGAGAGAGAGAGAGAGAGAGAGAGAGAGAGAGAGAGAGATTGCTGATTTTTTTTACCATGAATATGATGACTAGCAACTCTAACTACAGCAATTTCCTTGGATGAGTGTACATTTAAAGCGATGGTTCAATTGTAGGAATCTTGGATAGATATGAATGGTCCATAGGTAGGGGTATCGAAGAGTTTATCACTTGGCAAGTTACAGATAAGGTTAATTTCCTGCTCACTTCCCAAGGTAGGTTTGGTCTTTAATTCAAGTGTGGTATAAAAAACGGTTTAAAAGTTTTGTGGCTGGAAAGGGAAGGATGTTCCTCGCTTCTCGCTGGTCACATAGTAAAAAAAAGAATTTAAAATTCGGTTGGTGTTCGCCGAAGGCTGCTGAAGTGGAGATAGCATCAGCCTAATATATTGCAAGATAACTCGAATGCTTTCCTTCTCATTTCCACGAATGGTTTGATTCACTCAAACCCATTCACACTTGAACAATGGTGTGAATGCACAATTTGCGTTCCGACTCAAATTGGATATATGTACCAGTAAAACTGAACCATCGTAAAATTAGCTCACGTCATAAGAAATTTAAGAACCTTTAATTAGAGTTTCCTTTTTTTCCGCTTTCACAGGATTCTCAATCTGCTTTAACTCTTTTACTAATTAACAGTCCTACATTATTTTCTATCCAACCTTTATACCTTTGTCTTATTACTTCATCTACCTCATTCTAGTATTATTCCCGAGTCTTTCCCTATTTTTCTTTCTCAATTATTCTTCCGCTTTTTCCTTCAATACAAATCAATGTTTCTTCAACTTGTATAATTTATTATCCTCTATCACACTTCATTTACACCCTCCACAGTTTTTCCCTTAAATATTCATTTGCTTAGTATACATTTGAACTTTGAATTCTTATTGATATTATTATCTTTACAAAACAAATGTTTCATCACTGCTCAAAATACCATTTGACAAAGCAAATTTTTCTTGAGAATGGAGTTGTTTAGGTGCTATTTATCAGGGGATTATAATAAAAGATATTGGTAAATTGTAGGAGGAAACGAGTTACCCATAACAAAAAGTAAGATATTAAATTTAATTAATTAAGCTGTGACTCCTCATCTGTGTACTTTCTTTAATTATTTCCTTAAAATCTTCTTTGCATGGGAAGAAAATTTTGATGGGGCACTTAAAACCAAAAACCTTTCTTCCCGCACTTACCAACATCCCCATTAAGTTTCTTGTCTCAAGGAGATTTTTACTCTCCATCAGCAGGATTCGAAACACTGAACTCTGCGTCGCTGAGTTAACAGTAACCAGTCGCCTTAAAAGCATAATTTTACATAGTTCTAATAATTTTCTGTTACCTACTTTGACGACATATCCGAATAATTAGGATGCCTTTAAAAATTACTATTTTAAAATTGCAGCAATTTTGATTAACCTTTTAAAAAACATTTTATTCTGTCCTCTCACCATGCATGTGGAGCCTGTCTCCAACATTATAAAATTTCATTTCAAATTCCTCAGAGTCCTTCCAGAAAAATCCCGTTCCATTTACACTTTTGAAGTCATAAATTCATTAGGAAGTATATTGAAAAAAAAAAAAAAATGCTTGTAACTCGTTTCTTTTCACTGCAAACTAAAAATGTGAAAAATACTTTACTTTCTCATGCTCCAGCTCCAGCTCCGCCTCAACCCCTAAAATTGTTTTTATTTCTGCTCTACCTCTGGCTTCATAATCGTGCTTCGCATACCACTCAAACGAATCATTAAACATTACTTGCTTCCTTTTTCGAAGATTTTTCCTAATACTGACAATTAATATTCCACATGTTTGCAGTCAACTCTTTAATATGCTAAAGCTATTTTAAGTTTTTATGAATCCATTTCAATCAAGTTAACTTTCACATCCTTTGAAAATAATAATAATTAAAAAAAAAAATCCTTTTAACGTGCTTTATCCCCTTCTCAGAGGGTAACGGGGGACTACAGGAAATCAAACTTTAAGGCCGCCTATCCCAAGCCTGTCGCCACCAACGTGTTCGCAGCCGAGTTTTAATCTTGCCCCCAGGAAGATAAAACTCTAATAATAATAATAATATTAATAATAATAATAAAGAAATCCAGAAATTCTAATTTAAAATAAATTTGAATTTGGCGCCTGAAAATCTAGTAACAAAGCAATGGAGATATATATATATATATATATAGCATATATATATATATATATAATATAAAATAAGTATGAGGAGAGATGCTGTTATATAATCATTATATATATATATATATATATATATATATATATTTGGAATGAGATAGTAATAGGTAGAGTAAGAAAGTTGAAGAATGGTAAATCAGCAGGTATAGATGGAAATACTGGTGGAATGATCAAAAATGGAAGCGAAATTGTGATTGATTGGATATAGAAGTTGTATTAAGAAAGCGTTTGAGGAGGGTACAGTTTCGAAGGATTGGAGGAGAGCAGTAATAGTAACC
>JABUQX010023425.1:40000-86745 GCA_015478945.1 Trachelipus rathkii
CTGGCTGGGAGACCAAAGAAAAAGTTTAGTAGGTCAGTAAAGAAATGCCTAAATTAAGAGGAATGAGAGTTTGGCAGAGGCGAGAAGAAATTTGCATAATAGGAGTCAATGGTGGGTTTTGTGGTGGTGATGGGTTGTGAGCCTGCCCCAGGAGATGAACCCCACACTGACGAGATACCACAGTGATGGTCCGCTGCAGTCTCATGAAACCCTAGGGTGGATTTTTCTGACTGTGATGAGCTCTCAGTTTCTCAATTAAGGGTGTGAAGGGAAGAGTAAGAGGGGGGGGGGGGCGCTCTTTTGTTGACTTGCCTCATATTCTTCTACTATTTTTCAGTTTCCAGTGTATGCTATGCACCTCACCCCCAATCTGGGGAAATAATGATGATGATGAATGAGATATGATAGCTTATACTATATATATATATAGGTATTATAAATATACTATATATATATATATATATATAATATTATATTTAATATATATATATATTAATAATATATATATATATATATATATATATATATAATATATATATATATATATATATATATATATATATATATATATATATATATATATATATATATATATATATATATATATAATATGTATATATATGAATATATTATATTATATATATTATATATATATATATATATATATATATAGTATATATATATATAATATATATATATATATATTATATATATATATAGTAACTTCAGCATCAATATTTCATAATTTAAGTAATATAATCAATAGATCATCCTAAAGCAGCTATTTTCAATGGTCAATATTCATTCTTTAAATACATCAATAGTCCTGCTTCTAAAGGCTCCGTCTTTTGCACTTTTCATTAATGGCATTCTATCCTTTACTTTATCACTTATTTACTATGTTCACGACTCCACCTTTCATTTTGAATGTGTACCAATCAATAGCAAATAACTGAAGATAGAATGATGACCTTTCGAGCAGCTAACCTCCAATCTTTCTTGTATTTCTAATTGGGGCAGATAAAACGTGGTTGTTTTCAATATCTCAAAAACTCAAAAGTTCGTTCATTTTTTTAAGTCGACAATTAAGATCTTCAAAAACACAACTCGAACCTTTGTCTCATTATCCTTTTTCCATTATCTTTCTTTGAATCATCACATTGTTTCTCTCCCTACACAAGATCCTACGATATTGGGTATTATAAGACGCCTTCAAAATTTCTTCATACCACCCAAGCTGCATTACAGGAGTGTCACTCACCCCTGTATAGGGTATGCCTCACACATCTTGGGTGGTTCCTTTTCAAGGTTGGCAAATTTTTCATATAAGGGTCAAATAGCTAATTAACTATAGCCAAAAAGCCAAATATCCACGGCTTTTTGCCAATCCTGTTCCTTTTACACATCTTTCTTTGAAAAGGCAGAGTCTGACTTTTTGTTTTGCAAACTCTCACTCTCACTGACTCTACGATCTCTTTCTGCCCACTCCATAATTGTATTACTCTTCTTATAATATAGTTAAAAGTCCAGGGTTGTGGAGTCGGTTCAAAAATTTTCTGACTCCGACTCCACCCTCTTCAAAATTACAGACTCCAACTCCGACCTCTTGAAAATTACTGACTCCGACTTCACCCTTTTGAAAATTACCGACTCCGACTCCACCCTTTTGAAAATTACTGACTTTGACTCTGACTCCACCCTCTTCAAAATTACTGACTCCGACTACACCCTTTTCAAAATTGCTGACTCCGACTCCACTCTTCAAAATTACCGACTCCCCGACTCCACAACCCTGGTTAAAACAATGGACAATTCTCTTCTGAACTTTCCAGTTGCATACCTCCTCGCTCGAGACAATCTCATCATTTCTCTGTCCAACTCTCTTAACCCCAGACTTAACTGCTATGCTCAGTCTGACATGTACTCCACTGGTAGAATCTGGAACACGTTTTCTATTTCACCAGTTTCCTTAGACTTATGCACTTTCAAACGCTGTATCAGGACATGTCAGCCTTTAATTTAGCCCTGGTTTGGATTTTGTTCTCAACTCAGGTGTAATTTTTGAATTGCTCTGGCTTTTACCTACTAAACTAAAAGAAAAAAAAAAAAACAAGTATAAAGTTAATAACTGGAATAGATGTTGATGATACTTGATAATTATAAATAATGTCTTATTTAACGGACTAGTATATCTCATTTGAATTAAGACATTTACAAAACATTCACTTTATTGATTAAAATATCTTGTAGTAGCAATAAAGGAAAATTTTTAGGGATAGAGTGGAGTATAATGTTGAAGTACTTATAATTCATTATCTGATGGACTTTGCCTATTTATTCTTTTGACATGACACACGAGTGCTTTCACAAATCTATTGAAGCAAAGGTGCTTGAAAGATTTAGACCGCTCATTATTCACTCACCTTTGTTGGAAGTCATTTCAGGCCAAAGGAGTGTCTACCTGTATGTCTTATTAACGTTTATAGATATTTTTAGTTTTTTTTTTCTGTTAAGAAACGGCCTATACTGCTTTTCCCATAAACAATTTTTTTCATATTAAGTAGCTACCATATATATACCTGCTCTCATCTGAAGACCTTCCTCAGAGTGATTCAAGGGGATGTTATTTAAACTTATTTTAAAAGTACCCTCTGCTAAATAAAAACTGTACCTGTGAGATAATAGTACCAGTAATGATTTAAATTTTTTTTAATTTGTATAAAGAATATTAATAAAGACAATGAATAAGCTAAAATCCATAAGAATAAAATATAAAGTTTATTACAAATAAATTATTTAAACTAATTAAGGGTTAACTTACGCATCCTCCTGCAATTGCATGGACCAAATTGGCATAAGAGAAGAGCCTAGAAGGCCCTTCTTTTGATAGGGCAGTCATTATTTCTCAATAATTTAATGACTTGACTGAAGCATCCTAAATAACTATTATTACATCATTTTAGGGTATTTTGGTATTTTAAAGAATGATTTTGCGATAGCTATCTGAAAAAAAATTATACTGTAATTTTAATTTTAACCCTACATCACATAACTTATGTCTGACAGACAGTAAATATTTTTTTATAAAAAATTTTAAATATGATAATTTCTAAGAGTTTGAAATTGGTCCAAAAAAATTCTATGTATTCAATATGTAAAAGCATAAATGAATAGGAAAATGATGCAAATATACAATGAAAATTAAAAAAAGAAAAAAAATGGCAATAATTATTTTATAAAAATTTCTTAAAATTGCGGTCTACTGGACATAAGATAACCGGGATATGTTTTAAAGCTACCTGTTCTAGGGTTAAAAGGATGTTACCTTATTATTTTTTATAACAAACATTGAAGACAGGTGCATGTTATACAAACATTTATCTATGTACTCCTTGACAGATAATTGTTGGGGAGTTTGGCCTACCCATTAAGTGTATTGACAGTCTATGGTATTGATTTCAATATCAGTATTGATATATGAAGATATCAAAATATGGCGGTATCTTTCTGCATGAAATAATATTAGTAATATAATTTTAAATATTTATATTGGTATTTAAATATTTTGCTGTGGACATTTATTAAACTGTACTTTCGTAAATTATAACTCATTTCCTGTCTACATTTTTAGAGCAAAATACCAGCTAACTACAGTAAGACTTTTAAAAAATTTAGTAATTGTGGATAATTCACCAGTCCAAAGTTGACAAAGACTGTATTAAAATTATAAACATTTATATAAAAAAATGATATCAACAAATGATTTTTTTTTTATACAGATTTGCGTACATTTTAAGTTTATATTTTGAATAAAAATATTAAAAATAAAGATCCGAAAATCATAACTAAATTTGCTTTTTTTTTTTTTTTTTTCCGTTAGTGTAGGCCCGGTAGGGATTCACTGTCGAAATTAGGGATGCAAGAGAACCGATATATATCGATATTGATATTTTTTCGATAATATCGAAAAACATCGATGCTATTTTTTCAGCCGATATATCGATATATTGATATTTCCTCCTCAGTTTCGAATACCCCGATATATTTTCTTTCACTTCTAGTCCATAGACTCTCAAACCTATTTTGTCTACCTCCCACTTTGAAAATCAATTATTTTTCAACGCCCCCCAATTTTTTTTTACTTTACCAAAACTTAAAAACCACCATGGCCATATATATATATTATATTATATATATATATATTATATATATATATATATATAATATATATATATATATATATTATATATAATATTTTATCTATATATATATATATGATATATATATATATATATATAATTTTTTATAAGAAATATGAACTAAAATTACTAAAATAACTTTCAAACAACCCTCCATTTTATTCTAGGCCCCCTACCGCCCCCCTTTAGGCCTCCAGCGCCCACAAGGGGGCGTTATCGCCCACTTTGAGAAACATTGTTCTAGTCTGAAAAGACGAAAAATCTAAAACCCCAATTTTTCGGTTTATTTTATACACGACCATTTGGGGGACGAAAGAAGAACGAATATGGGGGGAAAAAGAGTTTCATCACTTCATAGTGGTCAGGAGAGGGGGATAAGATATCATTTTTTTCCGCCTTAAAAATTTTTTTTTTTATAAAGAATATCGGCTTTCGATATTAAGAAAAAATATCGAAATATCGATATATTGCGAGAAAATACCGCCCAAAAATATCGATATATCGAGCCAAAATTATCGATATTTCGATATATCGATATTTTTTTTGGCCATCCCTATTCCTCATCCCTACACGAACGGGAAAAAGACGAATTGTTATGGTTTTCAGAGCGTTAATATTAAGGCGTTTTCGATTTTGCACTTTTGCTAACGAAATTTAGGAAAATGCTAAAAAGTCGTTCGATTATGTCAATTTTAGCACAAATTTAGTAAAATGCTAACGAAACGTTAGTAATTTCCTAAATTCTGTTAGGTTGCTCTTTCCCGTGCTTACCGAATTTTAGGAAAATGCTAACGAAAAAATGTAAACAAATAAGATTGCGGCGTAGTAGTTCGTTGAATTTGATGAATGTTTCATTCATAAAATTTGCTTTAAATCTAATTTCTTCAATCGATAACCCTTTGCTTTTGTGATCAATATTTTGTAATAAAGAAACTCATTTGTCTATTTTTTTTTTAATTTTTGTTTATTCAAAACACGTGCTCCATTTGAACAGCTGATCAAAATTTTTGTAAACAATCGGCGATTATGCCGAATTCGTGCTAAAACTGGATTAGCATTTCTTATCGAGCGTTAGCACAAATGCAAAATGGAAAACGCCTTTAATATTTTTAGTGAAAATATTAACTCAAAATAAACTCAAATGCGTAAAAAAAACTTCAAATAATATTTTTAAAAAACATTTTGGTAAATGAAATGTTTATAATAGAGCACGGACGTGACAGGGGTCATAAGAAAATTATAGGCGTTTTCGATTTTGCACTTTTGCTAAGAAATTTAGGAAATGCTAAAAAGTTGTTCGTTTATGTCAATTTTAGTACAAATTTAGTAAAATGCTAACGAAACGTTAGTAATTTTCTAAATTCTGTTAGGTTGCTCTTTCCCGTGCTTACCGAATTTTAGGAAAATGCTAACGAAAAAATGTAAACAAATAAGATTGCACGTAGTAGTTCGTTGATTTGATGAATGTTTCATTCATGAAATTAACTTTAAATCTAATTTCTTCCAAATCGATAAACTCCATCACAATAGTTGATCAATTATTTGTAATAAAAACCATTTGTTATTATTTTTTTTTTTTTTATTCCAAAACCACGTGCTTCATTAGAACAGCTGATCAAAATTTTTGTAAACAATCGGTCGATTATGCCCGAAATTCGTGCTAAAACTGGATTTTAGCATTTCTTATCCAGCGTTAGCACAAATGCAAAAACGAAAACGGCTTAAGAAGAAAGCATGCATTCAGCAATAGGGTTGTTAAATTTTGGAATGGTTTGCCACAGGAAGTTGTTGAGTGTGACTCGATGGCAACATTTAAGAAAGGGTTGGATAGGTATATGGATGAGTTGGGTATCATATAGTATATTTAGAAGAAGCCAAATTGGCTGGTTTTTAGTTGTTATTGTTATACTGCATGTATGACCATAACTTGGTTATTAAGGCATGTGGATGGTTTGGGTATAATATATCATTTTTTTTTTACTAAGCCAAATTGGTGGATTTTAGTTACATGAATTTGACAAGCCCTAGGGTGCTTTTGGTGGGATTTGCATTGAAGAGGCATGTTTTGGTTAGTGGGTTGACTGGGACAGTCTCGATAGGTCCATGTGGCTTCTTACTGTCCCTATATTTCTTATGTTCTCTTTCTTATTTCTAATTTTAATATACTATGTACGTGAACTCAAGTTGACTGGGACATATGAGCACAGACGCGGGCTTTAAAGTGAGGGAGATTAAATTGAGTGGAAAACAGAGATAGAAGAGAATTCCACCCAGAAAAAAAAAAACAGAGGTTGGCAGGAAGAAGGGGCACCGCAGCGAACCTAGTCCTTGAGTTGCCCTAACATCACGACAAAACTCATGTGCCGACACAGCACCCCTTGTGTGCTATGAGGGCGTCTTAAAGGAGGTGGCACGCGAGTGGAAAGTTCCCTCGAGTACCTGCCAGTACGTACCTATAGAAAAGAGATAAAGCCACCAACATCCGCGCACAAAAGATAGAGGGGTAAGTGAACTAGAAAGTAGCAGGACAGTTTATAAGTCTTTTAGCCTTGACTCGACCCTATCCAAAAGCCGGGTCAAACCTGAGCCCCCCCAGACATGAGAGCAGTATTCCATACAAGGGCGGATGAGACGCCTTGTATATACTGGAGTAACTGTGAAGAGGAAAATAAGTCTCACAGTCTAAACAGAACTCCGAGTTTCTTTGAGGTTTCAAGACATTTTTTTGTTTATGTTAAGGCCAATGATGTTTATATTGTTAACAGGAGAGTTGAGAGAACCTTTGAAAGAGATAGGAAAGTTAGAAGGTGTCTTAGAGAGGGAGATTTATAGAAGTTAGGTTTTTAAAGAATTAAAATTCACAAGGTTGCGATGACCCCACCCAGAAATTCTATCCAGATCAGCGAGAATGGAATCAGAAAGATTAAGACGAGAGGCAATTCTAGAAGTAAAAGAAGGAGCAGAATTGAAATGAGTTGAAGTAAGAAGGGTCCAATCATCGGCATATGAGTGGATAGAGACAGAGAAGATCATTAATGAAAAGCAAGAATAAAGTAGGAGATAAGACAGAACCCTGAGGAAACACCACTATTGACAGAAAAGGAAGAAGAAGTCGCCCCATCAACAACAGCCGATATTGAGCGATTTGAAAGAAAGCTAGACATAAGTAAGCAAAGAGAAGGAGGAAATCCAAAGGAGGGGAGCTTGGAAAGCAGTGACGCATGCCATACCCGGTCAAATGCTTTGGATATGAAAGTATTCATAAAGTTCTTATCACTCAAAAAATGTTGACAAATGTAAGAGCTGCCCATAGGAGATATGAAGAACATCTCAAAGAGTCAAAGCAGAACTAAAAGAAGAAGAGAATAAAAGGTTGAAAAAAGATGAAAAATTATCCATACAGATCTAAAAACTTGAAGAGCAAAAGATGTTAAAAATGAAAGCTTTGACAGAAGAAGACGCTATAAAATCAAAAATTAAGATGCTTGAGAAGAAAAAGTTAACATAAATCTCCCCATTTAGAACTTTTGTGATCACAGTGGACGTTATTCACCTAGGCTATTAATGTAAGCTTTTAATTTATTTTCTTTTTGTATAAATAAAATTGTTTACTTATGGAAAAAATAAAAAAGGAGTGCGTTGGACGGCTATGGGAAGGTATTGGCTGATACTAAAAAAAAAAAAAAAATATTTTTTTAAATTCATCCATGATGATGAACAGTTTTCTAAAGTAATTTTTCAATAATTTAATGTATGAACTGAGTAAAATAGGCTGCAATAATGATTAATAGATTTTTTATACGCCAAAAATAAACGAACACGCTGCTCAGGGAAAATTTGCGGATTTGGTCAGGGAATGTCAGGGATTCAAATTTCAGTGTGAACCTGATATATAATACTATAAATTATAATATATATATATATATTAATATATATATATTATATATATATAATTTATATATTATATATCATATATATATATATTAAAGAGGTGTACCGGAATTCCGGCCGGAAATTGACATTTTTTTCCGTTCCGGCCGGAATTTTGAAAAATTCCGGCCGGAACCGAAATTACTAATTTACTTCTGAGAAAAAATTGGTTGAAGAGTTTCTTTTAAATAACCTTTAGCCCATCTTTTAAGCAAAAAATAATAGTGCCTTATGTAGTATCAAAAGAGGTATGACCATACCTACAGTAATAATTAAATAAAGTTTACTCAATACCTCAAATATACGATTATAAGTTAATGACATTTCAAAATTTCAAGATTATATATATATAAAATAAATAACTCTACTTTTTATATATATAAATATATATATATATATATATATATATATATATATATATATATAGATATATATATATATATAATCAAAAGCGTCAGCGGGTGACCGGGCGCCTCTTTAGAGGGGATGATTCGGTCACTAATAAAAGAAAATAATAAAAATAAAATTTTTTTTGCTCATTTAATAGCCACGAGGTAGTACTACAAGTTTTATTTAGATATCTTTAATTCTAGAAAGATTTTTATATTTTTTTTAAAAAATGTTAAATTGGGTAACAAAAATGGTCCTTCAATAGAATTTTCACTTTTGAAAAAATGTGAGTTTCTTAAACTTCGTTATAAATGAAAAATTGTGGATGGATTTAATTATTTTTTCAGTGGTACACTCGAGTATGTTAGCTTTAACTGCAAAGTAACTTTTTGATCGCAAACAGTATTAGTGGCAAATCACGGGGCCTAACTTGGTCCGATTCACCCCGCCGTAAAAATTGATGGAGGGGTGACTCGGACCACCATTGTTTTTCGTATTTTACGTATTATTATTGACATTTTTATTACGTATAATTAATTTAAATATAATAAAAAGTTACTTATATTAAGGAAATTTTTAAAAATAAGAAAATTTTAATAAAAAAAAACGAATTCAAAAAAGTGTCAAAATTTTTGGGCGGAGAGGGGTGAATCGGACCACCTTATTTTTATTCGTATTTTATTTATCATTATTGACATTTTTATTACTTATTACGAATTTTAATATGATAAATAATTATTATATTAAGTAAAAATTAAAATATAAAATTGAATTTATACGTAAAAGACGAATTTAAACAGATGGTCCGAGTCACCCCTCAATGGTGGTCCGCTTCACCCCTCCACGGTCAGGCTGAAGGAGCTTTATTAAAACTTTAATAAAACTTTTATTATTAGAATTACATTATTATTTTTTTGTGTGCTTATGACCGACTATAGGGCCGTGATTTACAAAAAAAAAAAAATCCAAAAAGTGCATTAGGGGAGAGTCGGGAGACCAAGTTATGCCTAAGGTGGTCCGAGTCACCCCGCCCGACGCTATATATATATATATATATTATATATATTTATATATAAATATATATATTATATATATACTATTATTATTACTAATATTAGATATATATATACTATATATAATTATATAATATAACATATATTATATATATATATATATATATAATATATATATATATATATATATATATATATATATATATATATATATATATATATATATATATATATAAGCAAAATTTCTTTAAATGTTAACTATAAATAAAAAATAAATACATTCTATAAATACTTCCTTATATAGCTATATATATATACTGTATATATATATATATATATATATATATATATATATAAATAAAGTATGTATATATATATATATATATATATTATATATATATATATATATATATATATATATATATATATATATATATATATATATATATATATATATATATATATATGAACAACCCTTAAGCTAATCTGTCAATAGAAATTTTATTTTTGGTAGTTTTTGCTAAGCACAAAGTAAATCAACTTTGTTTTAATTATATTTATATATTTATATTAATAATGAAAAGATTGAAAAGATGCAAAGCCCTTACCTTTATTTATTATCCAATATGACTTTCCAAGTTGATGTGAGCATATGTGGATATGACCATGCCATGCGTGAGATGTATTTAATAAGATGTGATAAGGCGTTAGGATAGATAGAGCAAGACAAGTATGTTGTATGAAAAGATGGAGAATATTATTTGTTATATTTATATGATATGATACTGAGGCACCCGTAGTCTAAAATTGATTTGCTCTTAATACTGGACTTAATCAAAGTTCTGAATGTTCACCCGTAATACAATTGTAATGATCTGACTTCAATTCGATTGTTTATTTGATAGAATAATAATATTATAGATTATAAACATAGATTTTATCAATATCAAATTATTTCTGGTAGTTCTGAAAAAGACAAGAACAACATAACAACTGCCAAGAGTGAAGATGCCTTGTCACTATCTCACAGTGACAAGGCATGACCACTCCCTGTCATCACTCTCACACTACTCTCTTTCCCTCCTCTCTATCCTTCTAATGTATTTCTTTCATTCCTACTTATTATTCTTTCAAATATTCATACAGACCTCTTTTGTTCCCACTTTCTTTTGTCAAACTATCTGCTATTTGCTCTTTTCCATTTATCCAGCACACATCATCTATTATTCCTTCTTTTAACAATTCCTTTATAACAGCTAGATCAATTCTCAGTCTTCTGCTCTGAACATTTGTATGTGACTTCACAGCTCCTTCCAAAGATTTACTATCTGAAAAACCAATCAGTCTCATGTTTGCTTCCCCTGTTAATTCCTCCCATAATTTTCTTACATATATCCCCATTTCTAATCCATCACACAACCCCATCGCCTCAGCTTCTAATGGCGATCTTACAACTCTGTTAGCAACCTTAGATTTCCATATTATCGGCATCTTCTTCCCATAACTGTCCTCTATAATAACTACATATCCTATTTGCGATTCCCCCGTACCTAATCCATTAAAGGATGCATCCGCAAACACTTTTACATCTAAATTCCCTTTTAATGTCCCTATTTTAAGATGTTTATCCTCTAAACTTGTTTTTTCCATGATTTTTATTAATTTTCTCATATCTGCTGTTGTTCCCTTTTTCATTTTCTTTCCTAAAACACTTACTTGGTAAGATACTTCAGGTCTTGTTTGCTGTCCCAGCCAGTTTAATTGGCCCACCCCAGATCTATATTCTGTTTTTTCACTTTCATCTAACACCCTGTCCCCCTTGTATGATGTTTTGTTGGGTATTGTTAATGTTTTTCTGTAATTGTCCTGTTCAAGTAAGATATGTTCTCCTTTATCATGTATTTGCACCCCAATATACCGGAAGTCTTTAAACTCCTGGCTCCCTACCCTTAATCTTTCCTTTAATTTCCCCATTATTTGCCCCTCAAAAGTATCATCCCCACCATAACATATATCGTCTACATGACAAACCATTATACCTCTTAACTTACTTCCGTTCTTCCACGTAAATATGGAAGGTTCTAATTTACAACACACACCCCCTAATCTTTCTAGTATTTCCTTTAAACTATAATACCAAACTCTGGCAGCATCCTTTAACCCATATACTGCCTTTCGTAGTTTCCATAATTTATTCGTGTTTGCTTCTTTTGGTGGTTTTACGAACACCTCTCTTTCTAATTTGTTTCCTTGCAAATATGCAGCCTTAATGTCTATTGACTTACATTCCCAGTTATATCTTTTAATTATTCCTAATGTCATTTTTAGCGCTTCGGCAGCACATGTTGGTGCTTCATTCCCCTCATCATTGCCTTTTTCCTCAAAACCCCTAACCACTAATCTAGCTTTACAATACTTTTCCCCATTCTTTTCCTTTTCTGTTATAACCCATCTTGTATTTAACCCTTTTTCCTTTTTCCACTACTTCATCCATTACGTCATTTTCTTTCCAATTCTGTATCTCGTTTTCCTTTGCCTTAATGACTTCTATATCTCTTACATCAACTAAAAGTATTTCTTCCTCTTCCGGTATTTGTTCGTGTTCCTCAAAGTCTTTTAGATTTATCCATGTTATCGTTCCGTCATTTAAATTCTTGGTGTTGTAACATTGATTCCATTTCTTACTATTCACCTTGCCCGCTCTACTCATTATCTCAACTCTTTTTTCTTGCCCAGTTTCTTTGTCTATCATTTTCCATCTTTCTCCTTTCTTCAGTCTACTTAAATCTCTTTCTCTTTCTTTCTTCTTTCTTCATCTTCTTCTTCTTTCTGTCCTGCATTGGACATTACTCAAGAGAAATATCGCTTTTATCGTCATCCGTATCTTCTTCTTTTTGTTGTGTTCTTTTGTGTCCATATTGTTTCCTCCCTATCCCTTTTTCGTTTCTCCCTTGTTCTTCATCATGCATCTGGATCTTGCTCAATTCTGTTTCTTCCTCTGCAGCTTTCCACCCTGTCGTCCCTTTCCCCGGGTGCTTTTTGTATCTATTTATGTGTTACTCTTTGGTGTATTCTAATGCGACGTCCCCCCCTGTTTTACCACCACTGTTTTCCCATCGACCCCTATGACCTTTCCTGGTCCCTTCCATCTTTTATCGTTCTCTCTTTTATAATATACCCACTCCCCAATTGTTACATCTTGTACTTTGCTTTCCCTTACGTTGTTATTCAAAGCTCTTTTCAGTTTCATCTCTGCTTGCTGACTTATTACTTCTTTCCAGGCCTCTCTTCTATATCGAGCATTGTCTATTATTACACATTCTTCCCAACCCTCTGTGTTATCTATACTCCAAGGAGTCATTTTCCCTCCCTTATTCCATCCAAATACCAAATTGTTTGCTGTATACCCTCCCTTATTGGGTATATTATTTCGACCATACACAGCCCATCTTAAGCATAAATTCTTGTTTTGGTACCCATCTTCTTGTAGTTTTCTAATGTTTTCCTTCAAAAGGCCCACCATCCGTTCACACTTCCCATTGCTCCATGGACTCTCTGCCGCTGTTGCCAATAATTTGATGTCAAACATCTCACACATTTCCTCCATTGTTTCGTTTTGAAATTCCCTTCCGTTGTCTGAGAGAATTTTTTCCGGAGCTCCGAAAACACTTATCCACCTGTCTATTATCTTACCAACTATCTCTGCCGGTCGCTTTCCTTCAGTCCATGTTGCTTGAACAAAACCGGTCAATTCATCTATCATAACTAAAAACTTCTTTCCTTCTAACTCCCCCATATCTATAGATATTAGTTCATTGAAATGATTTGCTCTATCCAAACCCACCACAGGTCTACTAGGTGTAGGCTTGAATATTTTGCAAGAATGACAATTATTTATTACTCTTTCGATTATCCCTTGTAGTTGTCTTTTTCTTTCTTCATAGGCCTCATTCCCCCCGTATGCTTTCTCCAATAATTTATTTAGGTTGTCCTTACTACAATGTGCGAATTGTTTGTGTATTTTGAGTAATTTGTCTTCATTTTGTTTTTCGCTGTTACCTATCCACCATTTATCACCCCCCCCAAACCACGCACTATATCTACGTTTTATCAGTGGTAATCTAACATGACCACTTTCATCTACCCTTCCCTTTACTTGTACCCCTATGTCCCTTAAAATAATGTTGTTATTGCTGATATCCATTATTGCCCCTAGTTTTTGTAATGTTTTTCTTCCTATCAACCATGGGATATCTTTATCGTGTAAATCATTAATGTAATCTGTTGTTATATAAATGATGGTTTCCCCCTTTTTTCCTGTAAGATCTACAGGTATTTGTAGTCTTTTCTCCCCCTTATAATCAGAACCCCCAAAACTATAAGTCTTTTCTATTTTCTTTGCACTCTCACTCATTCTCTCTAATTCACTTTTGTTTAGATTTCGCAATATTACTTCTAGTCATTCTTTTCCTATTACTGTACTATTACTTCCAGTGTCTAGTATAGCCTCAATCATTCCTTCATTCTCCCTTTCATTCCCGGAATTATTCAAATATACATTACTCTGTTCCCCTTTCATTTGCTTGTCAGACCCCCTTTTTTTCCACCAACATTTGTCTTCTTCATGTCCCCATTTGCGACAATACATACATTTCTTAATATTCTCATCCTGAGTAAGGCACTTCTTGGCCTCATGTCCCTTTCTCCCACATTTCAAGCACAACTGTTCTTTCTTACACTCGTTCGCAAAATGTCCATCTTGAAAACATTAAAACATCTTAAATCGCTCTTTTGCGCGTGACATGGCCGCCCTCAACCCATATCGTCGTCCTACTAATAGGACCACCCATTGTTGGGTGTTAATTTTGAGAGAAGATAGAGTGAGCGTACAATTTTATAGAAGAACTGAGAAAATAATATTAAAACCGGCAGTGTCACCTTGGTTATGGTTCTTCACATGCTTATGAAGGAAAATATGGTGGTTAGACAGGGGAGCACCCCCCACATGGAAATCGCACTTCAACATTGTATACAGACTAGCTGGTGACTCGTTTTGACTTCATATTCCCTGTTACACAGGACACCGTGGAAGATGTAAGCCACTAATATTTTATCCGTAGAATCATAACCTGTCTATCTCTCTTTAATTTTCAGTTCTTTCAGCTCATCTTCTCTTCTTCAAACACCCTCGGTTAACAATTTAGCTTATAATTATAGTAGGGTCATAATCTAGTCTCCCGTTGCTACACAGGACCACTCGCACTCGCGCGCCTTTGGCAATCGGATCTAATAAGCTGTCTAGACAATGCGTGTTCAATTTTTGAGTGTAAAGAGCAAATGTTGATCCTTTTACACATTCTGATCCTCCCATTTTCAAGATGGACATTTTGCGAACGAGTGTAAGGAAGAAACAGTTGTGCTTGAAATGTGGGAGAAAGGGACATGAGGCCAAGAAGTGCCTTACTCAGGATGAAGAATATTAAAGAAATGTTGTATTGTCGCAAATGGGGGACATGAAGAAGACAATGTTGGTGGAAAAAAAAGGGGGGTTGAAGACAAATGAAAACGGGAACGAAGTAATGTAATATTAGAATTAAATTACCGCGAGAATGCAAAGAGGCGAAGAAGGAATGTGAGTCGCTAATCTAGCTGAAGTAATAGTAGACGAAATTGTAAACTAATATGCGAATCTAACAGTGGAATTAGAGAGAGGAGTAGAGTGAAAAATAAAAGACTTATACGTTTTGGGTTCTGCACTCTATATTATAAAGGCGAGTGAGATACCCACATAATATAATAGCTGTAGATTTTACAGGAAATAAGGGGAAACATCATTTAATATAAAGATGAATTATGATTCTCTGAACTATACTTAGAAAATAACGATTATTCTTTGTAACCCTACTGTTTTCTCTAGATAATAAATCTTTACGTAATTTATACACACACTGTTTATAAGTGTCTACAAATTTTGTTAGTATGATACTATGCTATATATCTAATAAATGTGCCTCTATATTATTCAAATCACTCCTTTTTCTCATACGTTAGCATTATCTGTGTGCGGTATCGAGTAAGTTCGTGGTGATAACGTGGTGTATCTTGACAGCATGTGGTCATTCGGCTCTAAGATGCAAATCTTATATATCCAATACCTCTTCCGTACATCCTCAAAGTTACAATTCGCAAGCCAAGTTCTCAATAATCTCCTTCTCCCCATGCTTCTGCATTGAGTCTTCGTGTAAGGCGTGGAAAATGACTAGAACTTACCAATCATTCTCACTTCTGTTCCTTGAGCACATATTCTATTATGGTTGGTTCGTGTTCGGATACATGAATTTTAATGTTATCTTTAACGCACAGACTTAAGAAACTCTATAGAGTGAACAACCGTAATAACTAATTGTTCATAGACAATATTCATTCATTTTATGAGCTAGTTTTTGACTCAAAGACAAAAACGCACAAATTAGACTCTATGAGATTCCCTAAATTCAGTAAAGTATACATGATTTAGAGTATCAATTAAATAATGAAAAAGTTATTGATAAAAGATGCAAAAGCTTACGCATATGGTGTAGTGTGTAATTGTACTGCCTATATAAGAGACTCTCCAAGAGTTGAACTGATGAGCTACATAGGTGTGGGAATATGATCCAGATAAGCCGATGTCAAGTATTGAAGTATGTATTTTTAAGTAAGACTCGATAGTGTATAAGCGCGTGGAGGGACTAGATAAGAGGCTAGACAAGGATATGTTGTATGAAAAGATGAGTATTATTCACTATCGGCTTCATATTTTAACTACCTAGTGTATGAGAGCAATTTGACGTATGGGCGATTCCCTCTGTAGATCTAAAAGCTTGTGTTGCCTCATTAATACATGGAATCTTTAACTAAGTGGATGAATTAGTTTATTCTACTCGTAAGTACTAATATTGGTCGAGAGTACTGATAGATATCAAGAAATGCAGAGTATTTTGGTTATTGTATAGATATTGAATGTGAGTAAGAACTCGAATTATTTGAGTAGATTATAATCTAAAGGATCTCATATCACTACTCAATTGTGAATTTCTGAGTGAGGAATCAGTGAAACAAGACGAGAAACAGAAGACAACTCCAAGAGTGAGAGATGAGTTTCACTTTGGCACAAGTGACATGGAATGACTCACTCCGGATCATAGATATGATATAATATAAGTATATGGTTTTCAGAGCTACTACGAATAAAAATTCTCAAGTATCACCTGATCATACGTGAAAAGCGGAACATTTTTCTGAAAACGAGATATTCAATGGAGGACATATGGATGATGAGATTTGGTTGGTGATTTGGTACATCAAATTATTGGAACAAGAAACATGTTCAGAGTATTCAGAGTAGGGCGACTAATTTGTGATGCTCACACATTTGCTGCGAAATAAATAATTGTCCTGCTTGAAAGTGATAATTGTCTCCTGGTGAATATCATTTGAGGAAATGGAAGAGAGCATTAGTTGAGGGCTGTACAACGTCTCTATGGTTGGGATAATATATACTTATGAGTTCACTGGGCTACACTCAATTAAAGGAACTATCTAGTAATCTTTTACAGATTAACTTGAAGAAATGGATTTTCGTGGTCTAGAATTAAAGAATCATATTGCTTTAGAGTAAATATATAATCACGTATATTCGACACGAGCACTAAGCTGATTTGTGGTTTTTTCCTTTTTCACACTCAGACTAGAACACGCAGTCCACTATCTACTTTTACGCTAAACTTATATAATAACTAAGAGTGATGCGCGAATAATATTACTGGTGTATTAATGCGTCGACTGAGATGATTGAGGTACTTGCGCAAATCGAAGTATTGATTATTATGATGATAACACAGGGGTTTGGGAAAATTGTGTCATAATGCCTTGATGATACTGACATACATCGACTCTTTATCGCCTGAATCTGTCTGTCACTGTACTTGCTATTCTTCTGATTTAACTTTCTACCTCCATATCTTGCAGTATTTATTTCAAGCATCTTCGATTTTCTACTCAAATTCTTCTATTTCACTTAAAAATAAAGTGCTAGTTAGTATCCAATTGGGTCTGGACTAGGGCAAGTATTTAAAAACAATTATCTTGTTTCGTATATTAGGTTTATTGATCCTATCTCTATTCTCTCTGGTTATTCCAAAATCTAAGCGCTAATGCCTCTCTTCAGCTCGTTCTTCTATTCTCTGCTGGTCATTATCCTCAGAGGTTGAGAACGCGGATATGGCGTGGACGAGCTCAGCAATTATTGTTAGAAACTCATATATCGCACTGAGGCGGTCCTACTTAGAGCTTCTTGCTTCTAAGTTTCGCGTAACCATGAGAAATGGTTGCAAACTTAGATTTTTTTTTCAAGTATTTGCCATTTATTACAGTCCAAGCTTAAATGATTGATTGTGCTATAATATAAGTATAAACTTGTAGAGGTCTTTTCAAACATTCAACTTCTTCTAGAATCAAAGTACGGATCGGCTAACTTTCCAACTTTCATTAAGCATCTTGAACTTGGCACTATAGTGCCCAGCTATGCACACGAATATTGCCGGAGACTCCGGCAACTCTTTCTTTGTCATTCTTTTAAGTTCAGTTACAAGCTTAAAAATTGGAATGATTGGTTAATATGTGTACATATATGTCCCTACATTTCTTGATTAGTACCATCACGCACTGTTCTGTTGCAGATATAGACCTAACGCGCATGTTGAATAAATTGGCAGGTTCATGATATAAAATCAAGAAAAGACTTGTTGTCTCTGCTGAACTCAGTTCAAGTTTTCATGTTATATGCTCTCATCTGCGAAGGATCAAATGATTATGATTAGGAGGATTTCCCAATTATTTATCATAATTGTCAAAACTCACAGATGATTTTTAATTTCCAGCAAATGAGAATCTGGAGAATATACTTGCATGGAGTACCAGTCCATTTTTTTAAACTCGCTGGTAAGCAAGAGTGCAGTTAAAGAAATAAATGATTCGTTTGAATTATTTAGCTCTGCTGTATATCTGTAATAAATGTATATGATCAGCGCTTAGATTAATTCTTGAATACTGCTGATTCAATTGAGTGTATTAGAGTTGGTAATCACTTATTCTCTACTTGATGCATCGCACCACACACAAGAAATTTATTTTGAAGATGGGCATTAAGGTCTATGAATCCCTTCTCTTCTGTAACTGTGAATGGCTGGTTATCATTGCGATAAAATTCATTATTTCTGTGATTTGGGGTCATTGATATGCAAATCTTTTTTTGGGGAGAAACTCATCAAAACTCACTTATTTCACGGCTTGGATCTATAGCTCTTTTGTGGTTTCCCCTGTTCTAGAAAATACAAGACTCTCCCTTTTACTATTAACAATTTTTGGACTTCAGATATTCTCTTCAATGATGATTTTCCATATGTTCCATGAAGTGGCGTTGTACAAAATATAAGATTTTATGTTGAAAGTTATAATAAAATATATTTTTTTTAGCATTTATTTATAGTTAAAGGAGTTCATAGAAATTTCGGTGCAGGCGGAATTTTTTTTGTGATTCCGGCTAATCAGTTCTTGGTACCACCTAATTTATATATACTACTATATATTATATAATATAATATATATATATATATATATATATTATATATTATACGGTATATATTATATATAATATAATATATATATATATATATATATATATATATATATAATATATATATTATAAATATATAAAATATATATATATATAATATATATATATAAATGATATACTATAATATTATATATTATATATAATATATTATATATATATATATATATATATATATATATGGTGGTCCTTATTTTTCGACTTTGATTTTTTTAAGGTATCACCCTTCAGATATTTTCTAATCGATGTAAAAGTAACCCAAGGAAAAATTTAGATCATTTGGATACTGCTATCATGTGCCCCTAGGGCTGTCAATATTTTCTTTAATATAAAATCGAAGTTTAAGCAACTTTATTAAAATAACTGATATAATGGTATAATAAGTAAACAGTATAATAAATTTGATATTATGTTTGTAAAATTAAAAAAAGTACCGTATATATATATTTGATACAATAAGTTAAAACTATTTAATATCATCTGCCAAATGTAACTCACAGTAAAAGGTTGCTGCAAACACATCAAGATTAATGCGACACAAAGTTCAGTTACTTCAGTATTGTGTCATTGCTCGTGGGAAGTGTTTGCATTTTGTGTCAGTTTGTTAAATATGGCTCTTAAATGTAAACTTCTTAGTAATATCTACCTGATTGGAACTGAAACTAATCACCTATTTGGTAATAAACTACCCTCAAATAAACAAGTACTTCAAGTATTATTTTATAATATGAGATGTGGGAAGTCAAATCTACGTGAAAGTGCTCGACTTGTAATTTCTGAAGTGGTAATTTTTTGGCAAGAGGCAAGAATACCACATAGAAAACCTCAGCATTGCATTTCTAAACTGGAAGCATTGTATAATGAATGGAGAGGTCTTCAGAAAAATTGTAAACGAAAGACTCCAACACAGGAGCAGAAAGAACTCAATTTTAAAGAAAAACTAGAGAACCTATTTGATATAGCTCATGCCAATGCCTTGGAACTTTTGAAAATAGAGGAAGACAAACAATTTCTTCTGTGTCAGAGGCAGAAAGGAAGAAAGGATGTTTTAGGAGGAATTAATAAAAAAACAGCTGAAAAGGAAGAAAGAGTAAAAAAACGTTTAAGACAAGAAGAAGAAGAATGCCAGAAAAAGTATAAAAAAGATTTGGCAGTAAGTGAAAAAATAAATGTAAAGGAGTCATTTGAAAATAAAACCGAAAATACTGTCTGTACTTCATACCAGGTAAGCCCATCTGAACCATGGAAACATGAAACTATTAGTTTTATTACCACAAAGTTGGTTGCTGTTCTAGATAAATGCAATGTAAATGACAGGTAATAGTCATTTATTTTTATTGATTTAACATTTTTAGACCAAATTACATATACTCTTTACTTCTAAATATATCATATAATTTGATAGAAAATTAATATAAGTGCTACAGTAAAAAAAAATATATAAGAATTGGTGTTTTTTTTTCAAATTTCCCCCCCCTCCAACCTAAGGGCACGTGTTAGAGTTTATTAAATTTTACAATCTTTTTGCAAATTACTAACAACCCTAAAGAAAATAAAAATACACCCCTTGAGATATAACATAAAAATATAAAAAAAAAATATTTTCTTTAAATAAAAGACCCCTATATATATATTATATATATATAATATATATATAAAACGCATATAGCCACATGGTCTTATATATATATTCAATATATATACATATATATATATATATATAATTATATATATATATATATAGTATATATAATATATTATATATAATTATAATATATATATATATATATAATATATATATAATTATTATATATATATTATATAATATATAATATATATATATATATATATATATATATATATAATATATATATATATTATCATATATATATATATGATAAATATATAAATATATATATATATATTGTTATATATTAATTAAATATAATAATTATATTATTAATTAGATGAAAAATTTTAGTTTGCATTCATTATTTGAATATCTTTTTCTGTGATATATTTATCATTTTTTGTTCTTCAAATATTATGATGGTACAATTAATTAATTCCATTTTTCATATCTATATTCTTTTTGGCTTTCTTTTTTTCTTCTCTTATATATTTATTTATATTTTAACTTTTTTAATTAATCTTATTATAATAATATTGTCATTTATATTTATTTATATTATAATCTTTATATTTTAAATCCATATTATTTCAAAAAATTTATATAAATCTTTCTTGTACCATTGTTTTTCCCCTATTTGATAATATAATAAAGGTGTTAATTTGTATAGGGCCGAATGCTGAATGGTGAACCACACCTAAACGTCAATTTTTTACTGATTTTCATTTAATTTTCTCAAATTTCAGACCTACTCAATTTGAACCATGGAAAGAAACACAATGGAGCAACGTGTTAAAGTCATTCTAAAAGTGGTTTGAGTTTAGATATGTACAAATTTGCGTTCAAATCAAAATGCATATTCGTGCACTTCGTGATTTTTTGGTCAATTTAATCGTCCAAATGTGCGTACAATCGGAAAAAATCGTGAAAAAATGTTGAACAAATACCGGTGCTGAGAGAGATTTGAAAAAAAAATACAGTATATGTCTCGTACAGCTCCTACTGCAGAAAATATTGCTGCTGTGGCGATAGTGTGGTGAGGAGCATCCACTTCCAAAACTCGTCTTAAAGTCGAGTCCCAACAATGTGCATCCTCTTTCAGGCTCTTTTCGTTTGATGAACATATGCATAAAAAGTACTGCAGTTTAAAACGGACTTACAAGGGTGCTTTAAAATTTAACCCCACCCTATATATAATATATATATATATATATATATAATAGTATATATCAATATATATTCATATTATATAATATATATATATATTATGTAAGTATATATATATATATATAATATAATAATTATATCATATATATATATATATATATATATATATATATATATATATATATCAGGTAATTGTGGAGTTAAGCATAATATAAAAACATTGATTTTTTTTTTGAATGATAAAGGGTTAGATATGGCTATGGTGTTTTCGTCATCATGCTGCATGGGTAGGAAAAATAATTTAAAAAATCTGGTCATGGGGAATTTTTTTTTTTTTTTTTTTTTTTTCAAAAACTAGCTAGCTTACCTCCTTAATGTTACCCATATATATCACATCTTCCCCCCCCCCCGTAACATGCACCGGAAACAGAAAAGTAGTAGGAGAATATGACCTAAGTTGAAAAGAAAGCCCAGCCTTACTGCCTCCTCTATAGCTACCTATTATTGAGAACTCATCACCGTCAGAAAATCCACCATAGAGCTTCACGGGACCGCAATGGACCCTCATTAAGACATATCGTCAGTGTACGGTTCATCATCTGACCCACGTGGGCCACAACCATACCCCCTCACAAACCCCCGCCATTCACTCCTATTAAGCACCTTTCTTCTCGCCTCTGCCAAACTCACATTTCTCTCCTCCAGACATTCCTTTACTGACTCAATCCACTTTTACTTCGGTCTCTCAGCCGGTCGATTCCCAACACACTCCCGCACTATACATTCCTTAATTAACCGCACTATCGATTCGATCCTTTTCGCACGGAGAGGACACTCAAGAACCATCTCAAACATTACTTTTTATTTATGTTTCTCATTATACCCCAACCTTCCACCAGCATAAATCTCTCTAAATGTTTATTCCTCACTTTTATCAAATTCTTCTCACACCTAACACGCCCCTAAGATTGTCCCATCTAAACACATTGAACTTTAGATCTATACTTCTTATTCCAGACCATAGTCTCACTACTATACAATAACACCAGTAACAACATACTAGTGTTGCACCGATACCAAAATTTGAGGCCAGATACAGATACAAGTATACTCTATTTTTTAGTTGCCGATACCGATACCGAAAATTTTGCCGATACCCGATACCGATACACGATACTGTTTATCCATATATGCCTAATATATATAATTGATAATATAATATAATATATATATATATATTATATATATATATATATATATATATATATTATATATATACTTTATATTATATATATATATATATAATATAATATATATATATATATATATATATAATATATATATAGTAAATATATATATATATATACTATATATATATTGTATAATATATATATTATACATACCGGATATATATATATTAGTGATGCAGTAACATGGTCCAGCATCGGCGGAAGGCAATCCGCACTATTATTAAAGATTCCGCTCTCCGCATCCAGTCCGCTCCCTGCGAATATTGCGCGGACGTATTAAGATTGTCAAGATTTGATAAAGAATTATATAAATTAAAAATACTTAAGAATGAATTCTCAACCAAATTTAGAATGAGAGACATGGGACCTTCGACACTCAACTGCTGTAATGATGACTCAGTGATCTCCCATAATGGAAGTTCATAATAATTTGAGTCAACAGATTTCACATTGAGATTATTGATGTATCAAAAAAATCAGCGCTTCTACAGGCTTCTGTCTCCGATGTAAATACCATTAATCTCAACGCTAAAGAAGAATTTTGAACCATCTTCAAAAGATAAATTGGACGGTTTAAAAAAAGAAAGGAAAAAGAATTGTCAAAAACTAGAGCTAAAAATGCGCTTTTATGTTCTGTGGAACATTAATGAACCTTCATGACTATTGCCAACTTACTTAGATTCACCGTTTATAAAGGCAAGTTTTTTTGTAATATTTTCATTCATTTGATCCATTTTTACAAAAAATGAGAGAATTTTATCGTAGCATTTTGATATTTGTAAAGTATCGATCGTTTCTATAGATGTTGACTCGTTCTAAGCACGAGCAGCACGAGTTTAGGAGTCGCCTTTAATAGATATTATAATATAGTATATATATATATATATATATATAATATATAATATATATATGATATATATATATATATATATATTACTATATATATATATATAATATATTATATATAATATATATATATATATAAAGAAGCGAATTTAAAACCACTAAGAACTTAAATAAAAAAGAAATCAAAATATAATATAATAATATCATATAATATATATATATATTATATATAATAATATAATAGATATATATTTATAGTATATTATCAGTAATATTATAATTATATTATTAATTATATTATATATATATATATATAATATATAATATATATTAAATTAGCACGTTTTCGTTTTTATATCTGGGCTTACGAAACGTAATGAATAATGCTCGAGTTGCGTTTCTATTTTGTCAACTTACCCAAAAAAAATTGTAATATGAAAAACCCTTCCAGACGTAAGGAATTTCTTTCACTCTCTGTCAAAGGTTGCTCTTTCCCGTGCTAGCCGAATTTAAGCGAGCGGTTCTTACGGAAAAATGGTAAAAACAGAGACAAGATTGAGGCGGCGGGGTTAGCCGCTGTGCTGGAATGTGAGAAGTTTGTCAATTCAGGATGGATTAATCAGCTTTAAATGGCTGAATCTCTTCCAAGATGGACATAAAACTCCATCCACAAATAGTATGAGTAAATTATCTGGTAAATAGGTAAAACCCATGGTTGTGAATTTTTTTATTCTGCTTATTCCAAAACCACCGTACTCCGATCACAGATAGCTGATTCCAATTGGTATAAAGAAAGCAAAAGGAAGCGCGTGCACGAAATGCGTGGTCGTATTAAACAGGGAAATATCGGTGCGTAAAACTGGGGTGGGAGCATTTCTTATCGAGCTTAAGCAGCACAAATGACAAAAACGAAAAAATGGGTCTAAATTAAAAGCAAAGGAGGAAATAGAAAAAGTCAATTCTATCGTTTGTTATGTTTCGTGTGTTAAACAATTATGAATTAAAGCCGAGATTAACTAAAGAAATTAAGTTCCCAAGTAAAGTATTTGTGCGCTTGCTTCTATTTATCGCAACCCCACTAATACATTACTTGCGACTAATTTCTTTATTTCTATCTCCTTTAATCATAAAATTAACTAATCTCTCCATCTCTCAACCAGAGAATTTAGCTGTCAGACAAAATGTATAGTTGGAATACCCGATAACGCGTGGAAAATTGAGGGAATGCAACCTCCAGCTTCTAACATGATGAGAAACTAGAAAATTTGTGGCAAATAAGTTTAGTATATAAAAGGAACACCTTGAAAGCCTAGCAGGCTTAAGCATCCATAGATTTTTCTTTTGGCATTCCTGATTGCCTGAATTTTGTTGCAAAGCAACACAGTTCTTAGAGGTTTACTTTTGTTTTGCAAGCAATTGGAATTAGATGCTGTGATGGAGCCCGTCTATTCGGATAAACAGAAATAAATAAAAAATGGTTCATATTGCAAAAAAATGATCAACTATTGTGATGGAGTTTATTGATTTGGAAAGAAATTAGATTTAAAGCTGATTTTATTGAATGAAATATTCATCACTTCAAACGGGCCTAGTAGGCCCGACCCCTCTGTGCATTTTTTTGTTTGCACATTTTCGTTAAGAAGACGTTGGTAAAATTCGCAATTACAGGGAAATAAGCAACGTTATTAGAATATACGGAAAATTCTTACGTGTTGCGTACGCATCTTCTTACGATTTTGCGCGCTGATTAACAAACACGGACGGCCAAATTCGAGCATTTCTTACGTTTTAAGCACAAATGCGAAAAAACGAAAACGCCTATATTAACATACCAGTAGTTTCAGATAGATACGGAAACTATCAGACAAATTGGATATATAATATATATATAATAATATAATATGATATATAATATATATATATATATATATATATAATATAGATATATATATATATATTAATATATATATATATATATATATATATATTATTAGATATATTTTACTGCAGCAGATGTCATTTTTTCGCATCCGCGGATGCGAATGTTAATGTCTTGATATATATATATATAATATATATATATATATATGATATATATATATAGTATAGTAATATATATATCAATATATATAATAATTTTGATAGTATTGTAAATATATTGAAGACTTTTAGCCACAATCTATTAAGATATTTGTGTTACCAGGAGGGTACGGGAAACTGGGACCCAACTCAAATGCATCCTACCAACCTCTTTCCCCAACCTTCACCCTTAATGAAAGAGATTTTACATAGGATTATATACTTTTCTAGCACTAGTTTACCTATGTCAAATCTAAAATAAAGGAAGGTTGGAGCCTTGAGGGACGAAGAAAACATTCAATTTTTCTGCTGAAGGAGCCCATGCATTGCCCTAAATACTCTCGAACTTGGAAACAACGTGGAGGGACACAGGCCAGTATCCTTGCAAAGTTTACTCAAAGCGTGGGTAACATTTGCTTAACTTGTCCACCAACTGATTGCAATCGATTCATACTTTGATCTAATCTTTTTCTTGGTAGATAGTTTTCAACATTTGCGATTACATCCTTTGGTAATGCGTGTTTTTCTTCATCACTTACTGCACTATAGAAATTCTTCCAGTGATCTGTTATTGATTATACTTGTATGAGGTGTTGGTTCTGTAGATTTCATGTTTTCCCTTTAATGGGTGGCGAATTAAAGACTGTTCGGATTGAAGTGTTTCAACTTTCGAACACAAAGTAGACGGATTTAATCTTTCGGAATAGTTACCAAAAAAAACTTGCCTTTATTTAACGGATCTAAGTAAGCTTGCAAGGTATATGAAGGGTCGATTAAATTTCCCACAGGAACTAAAGTATTTTTCTAGCTTCTAGTTTAATTACATCTTTCATTCTTTTTAAACCGTCATCCATATTTCATTTGAATATGGTTTCAAAATGCTTGACCTTACCGTTAGATTAATGTATTACATCGGAGACAGAAGTAGAGGGCGCTGATTTTTTGGTAGTTTCTTTAAATGGTTTCAATAGCTTAACCTGATTGGATCATCACTTGAACTCTAATCGTTTTTTCTTGTGATAGTTTCAATACATTCATTACATCTTTTGGTTAATGCAGTGTGTTTCTTCATCACTACTGCACTGTAGAAATTCTTTCAGTGAATATGTTATTGATTTACTTGTAGGTTTCGTGTTTTCCCTTTTAAGCGGCGACATTATAACTGTTGGATTGAACTTCTTTTTCAACCTGCCAACACCAAAGAGTAACGATTTAACTGTTCGTAATATTGTTGCGCAAAAAAACTTGCCTTTGTAACGGTGGGACCTAAGTAAGTGGCAATAGTATGAAGGTTCATTAATTTCCACAAAACTAAAGCGTTTTTCTAGCTCTAGTTTAATTACATCTTTTCATTCATTTTAACCGGTCATCATTTTCATGTTGAAGATGTTCAATGCATGCTTTCTTAGCGGTGAGATTAATAGTATTACATCGGAAACAGAAGCTGTAAGGCGCTGATTTGTTTGGTAGTTTCTTCAAAATGGTTTCAATTAGCTTAATGCAGTGTGATTATATATCATTTTCCACATTAATAAGAATGTAACTTTGAAATTAGAAACTGGCGTACAAGCAAGAAGAGTCTTTGAGCGAATACTTCTTTTCGCATCGTATTGGAAGCAGTATTACTATTTCCAGCAGAGTTGGAATATCTTGACTAAAGCAGTTAATATATGGAATATTCAAGCCGTATTTGAATTGCCTCAACTACATTTTCATTTCATTTCTCGTTCTCCTATCACTCTTAAGTAATTTTTATTATAAAATTTTTATCAAATCTCGACAATTAAACATCCGCGCAACATCCGCAGGGCAAAAGCGCGGATGCGGATGGCGGATGCGGATCTTAAATAATGTGCGGATGCGGATTTACCTGCATCCTCTTTAACTATATATATATATATAGAATATATATATATTATATTATATATATCATATAATATATATTAATAATGATATATATATATATAAAATTGATAGATATATATATATATATATATATTAAATAGCAAAATTAGTAAAAAGTAAATGTTAATAGTTTGAAACTTTAAATTCTAGAAAGGTTAAAGCTCGTTTCTCAAAGTCATCGAGTCATTGAAGAAAATTTTTTTAAAATTCTTGTCTCCCGATAGCAAGGTGCTGAAAACCCCTTCCTATCAACATCTTGTGTTGAAAAGCTCAAAACCTTTCAACTACCAACACCACTCTGCAGCAATGCGGGACATGGTACGTGAAATATATAATACATATAGTATCATAATATATAATATATTAAAGTATAGTACAAGATATATATAGATATATATGATATATATATATAATATATAATATATATATAATATATATATAGTATATGATGAGCCATTGTGAGGTGCGGGAATAATATCATACTCATATGCGAAAAATCAACTTAAAGAACCGCAAAATGTCGTTGGTTTTGTTTTGGTATCGTTTAAGGTATCGGGTCAAAATTTTAACGATACCGATACTACTACTCACAAAATTACTGAGATACCGATACCCCTACTCTCAAAATTACCGATACCGATACCTCAAAAATGAGCACTCGATGGTTACCACCGATACCGGATACCGATTTACCGATTGGGAAGTCGGTACATCATCTTACAATCAATACCCTTCAGTAAGACCCTAGCGCGTGGTAGGAACTTCAAACTATCCTCATATACATTCACCAACGATTTAATTGCACCAGCATCCTTCCTGCCATTTTCACAACTTTCCTTACATACATTTCTGCATCATCCGTTCCCTTCTTCATCCAACACATACCCAAATATTTAAAAAAGTCAGACACTTGTTCCAGCTGCTCCACCATCTAACATAACTTGAATCTTCATCCACTGATGACTGTCCTCACAACCATAACTTTAATTACTCTTAATCTACGTTTACTGTTCAAACCCCTCCTTTTACATTACCTGCCAAATCTCTCTACCAATCCTCTCAAACTCTCTTCAGATTCGCCACACAGAACAAATCATCCGCAATAATAGGTAGGAGGGCACCCTCCACTCATCTGCATTCTCCATCATTCTAACGACTATTTGCCTGCCACCCCACACTTAATTCTTTCATAACCCCTATCATATACAAAATTGTAATAACCAGGAGACATTCGTAACACAACGCCTGTCTTCCACTCTGCTCTATTAAATCCAAACCAATCACCCATTGACACCATTTATTCTCTTACACACGCTTCACCACTATCTGCATACATACTTTTGATTACCATTCAGAAGCCTACCACAACACCATGCATAAAGCTTCCCTATTAACTCTATTATACGCCTGTTGCAAATCCATTGAAACCTAAATACAATTTATTCTTCTTCTCCCTCATTTTCTCAATCATTTGTTTCAATGTAAAGATTTGACCACACATTCGCTCAATACCACTCGCTAAAACGGCACCTTGTTGCGTTTCACCAATCGAAGGTCCGTTCAGTCACCAACGCAGCTGTCGATCAAAAGTACCAGGCGAGTATACCTCCCTACAAACACTCAATAAAACTGTATTTCCCTATGAAGTTTCGTGACAGGTTTGCCTTTGCTGTGGCCTGGCTACCCTTAATATAAGGTGGTACTATTACCGCGCTCCTTCGCAATCCCTTGAACTATACCCTCCATAAATGCTTTATTACACAACCTCCAAATCCAATCAATATATCGCGCGTCCGTTCTTGATCTTTCACCGAGTAATTTCAGTCTAGTACCGGCAGATTTACGCTATTCTTCAAACTTTTCTCACTCTACCCTATTACCTCCTCCTTACTAATAACCTCATCCCCAAAATATACCTATTCCTTTGTGCACCATCAAACCCACACCACATTTCACTATCACCTCTTCATTACTGTTAATATTGTGCAGATTTTCGAAGTTGTTCTTTCCACACTCCCCCCTCACATCGTCATTTCATTTCGTTACAGAAAGCAATCAGCCCTATTGCATTAATTCTAAGCAGATTCTCCCTATTCTCATTCTAATCTTTCGCGCTTCCTTCAGAAGAGCTTTCGCTATTTCCTCTGTAATCCCCATTCATCCTACCTTGTCCAAATACTGTTTCATTTACTCGTTGTTTTCTCCTGACGTATTGGCACCTTTTAGTATTTCTTTGCGCTGAGCCGAGTAAGAAAATGATAACGGATTGGGGTGAGATGGGGGGGATTTCGATGCGGTATGGTTGTGGCCACCTGGGCCAAGGGATGAACCCTGTACATTTGACGATTACCATAGTGAAAGGGTTCGGTCGCGGTCTATGAAGCTTCTAGGGCGGATTTTTCTGTGCTGTGACGAGTTCGCACAAATTGATAGGTACAGAGAGGGCGGTAAGGGCTGGGCTTTCCTTTTGACTTTTTTCATATTCTTCTTCTACTCCTTTTCTTTTCCGATGCATGACACGCACCTTACCCCCAATCCGGGGAAAGGAGGAAGGATAAAAGAAGAAAGAAAAGAAAGATATATACTAGTTATGAAATATAGATATATATTATATATATAATATATATATATAATACTATATACTATAAATATATAATATATATATTTATATATGATATAGGTAAGTATATATTATATTATAGCTGAGGTGAGTACTATTGATATATCCTATACCACTACCAATTATATTTAGGTTATGTGAGTATATACGTATAGGGGGTATATACTTTATATATATATATATATATTATTTTATTATTATTAATTATAATCTAAAAGTCTAGTGCGTTTGTGAAATGGGTTGAACAGAAAAGAAAAAAACTTACGGACAGGAAAGCCAAAAGAAAAAAAAGAGAAAAAAAATAAGAAAAATGACAACAAATCAGAATATGAAGAAATTTCTTTGGTGAGTTTTTTTTAGTGCTTTAATGAATTTATAATAAGGTGATACAAGTAAATTTTAACGGTAGTTTGGGATTTTTTTCTGGTCTCTTTTTTGATTGGAAATTTTATTTGACTTTATGATAAGGATTTAATCAGTTGAGAATGTGTGGTAATAATTCCCTTTAACTGCGAAGCTGCGCGCATCCGCTCTCTGCAGGGTTACGTATTAGATAATCCTGACAACATCAATGTCTTATACTTACGGATTTAATATACTATATATATATTATAAATATATTATAATATATTATATATATATTTTAATATATATAATAGTATTTTTTATTTTATTTATAGGAATATAAGTATATATATTATTATATATATAAATATTAATGTTTCAATATATTCATTACCGTAAATAGTAATTAAAATAGTAAATAATAATTTTTTTATAAATGTTTAATTTATATTAGATATATACAATTTATATATATATCTAATATATATTATAATATATAATATATATATTTATTATAATATATATTAATATATATTATATTATAATTTATAATAGCTATTTATATATATTATATTTAATTATTAATAGATGGTATATTATATATATATTATATATTATTATTATAAATATAAATGATTTTATATAATATTTATTATTATATTTATAACATGAAGTGTTCTTTTTGACCAACAGTATCCAATATTGTCCTTTCAGCTATTGCTGTCTAAACCAATTTATAGCAATCACAGCTGTAACAGATATTCAATGCTGCATGGGGCAAACGAATAATTTATCCCTCTTTTGAAAACGCATCCATATAATACCAATACTAAACCCAAATACTCTCAATAATCCCGCCTCCTATAGACCCATCTTACTTCTCTTCACAGTATCCATATACAGTATTTGAAAAATTAATCCTTCTCCGAGTCTACCTTCACATCCCCTTGTCAGACCCACTGCACTTCTTTTTATAAAAATATGCAACCACCACCTCTTTCTTCAGATCTAACCCAATACATTTAAAGGGGCTTTAACTAAAACCCCCCTTTCCCCTTCATAAATCTTTGCAGCTGTAATTATCAACACGGTATTTAATACAGTCCATTATCACCTTTTAATAGACAATATTCTAAATACTAATCTTTCCATCAATAAAAAAAAAAAAAAAACTCTGGTCACACAGCCAGTCATCTAAGGTCACCATGAATACAAACTATATAACAGAGCTCCCGAGGGAGCTATTCTGTCACTCACTCTTTTCAACCTCTTTTTGCATGACGTACGTAATTCCATATCCCCTTTCATAAAAATCGGTAGTTATGCCAATGGCCAAACTATCACTGCCCAAACTTCATCAATGCACAATACAGCTCGAGATTTACAACAATACATAAATCAATATGAACAATGGCTAACAACTAACAATGACTAATTCATCACAAAATTCCATAATTACACTAGACCTACTTATCACCGATGGAAGAGACCAACACCCCACCCATCAATATCGTAGAATTCCCCACATCAAAAATTCTCTTATCCTTAAGATTAACATTTGATATCCATATAAAATTCATCCCATACATTAACAATATTACCTCTAGACTAAACCACACACATATTTAATGCATTGAAGGCCCTAATGGCACCACCTACTTTGACCAACAAAAACAACTTCGTACATGAGTTTTCAATGCAAAATGATGCATCACCTTCATGAGTTTTGCTTATGCCACAATCCAAAATAAACTGGAAATCACTCAAAATTAAGAATCTCTCTCTCTCTCTCTCTCTCTCTCTCTCTCTCTCTCTCTCTCTCTCTCTCTCTCTCTCTCTCTCTCTCTCTCTCTCATCTCTCTCTCGCTCTCTCTCATCTACTCATCTCATCTCTCTCTCTCTCTCCTCTCAATCTACTTACTCCTCTCTCTCTCTCTCTCTCTCTCTCTACCTCTCCCTCTCTCGCTCTTCTCTCTACCTCTCGTCTCTACTCTCTCTCGCTCACTCTCTCTCTCTCCTCTCTCTCTTCCTCTGCTTCCTCCTCCGTCTCTCTCTCTGCTCGCGTCCTCTCTCATTCTCATCTCTCATCTCTCTCTCTACTCTCTCTCTCTCCTCTCTCTCTCTCTCCTCATTCTCTCTCTCTCTTCTCTACTCTCTCTACTCTACTCTCTCTCATCTCTCTCTCTCATCTCTCATCTCTTTTGCCTCTCTCGCTCGCTCCCTCCTCATCTCTTCTCTCTCTGCTCAATCCTACTCTCTCTCGGCTCTCTCCCTCTCTCGATACTCTCTCTCTCTCTCTCTCATCTCCTCTCTACTACCTCTCTCTCTCTACTCTCTCTCTCTCTCTCTCTCGCTCTCTCTCCTCTCTCCTGCATCTCTCTCTCATCTCTTCGGCGATCTCTCTCTCTCCTCTCTCTCTCTCTCTCTCCTCATCTCTCTCTCGTCTCTCTCTCTCCTGCTCTCGTCTCTTTCTCCTCTCCTTTCTCTCTCTCTCTCCCCCTCTCTCTCTCTCTCTCTCTCATTTCTTTTTTTTTTTTTGGTTTTTCCTTTTAATTTTTTTTTTTTTTTTTTTGAAGAGAGAGGAAGGTTTATATAAAATTAATATACAAATGAAATTAATAATTTTCTTCATTATCATTAAATGAATATAATTTTCTAGGGACTGGCGATGGAATTAAAGTTTTTTAAATGTATGTATGATGTTTTTAAGTAATTTAACATTTTTTATTTCAGGTTTCCATCAGAAAAAAATGTTGAATGTTTCTAGATTTTCTCACTTGTTCAAGACTATTAGTTGTGTTAGATCTCGTTTCAAACCTCCATCCTACGTTTGCACTCAACAGTCATAACTTCCTCGACAATGCTCGGAGAAATTTCTACAGGAAACCCTATCGTTATTTTTTTCCAACTTCAGATTGATACTGAAAATCAAGCCCGCAATGAAGTTGAACCAGGTCCCCTGTATAAGACAGTTGGGACGTTAACGGTGGAAAAGTTTCATAACTATTTCTCGTATTTATACAAATGTATGATAAGCGTTACAGCATATGGTGTAATAAAATTTCTCGTCCATGAATATCAATGGGAAAGCCCTAGACATGTTAGTGGCCTGTATTTATCGGACCACAGTATCATCTTCATTTTCTTCTCGTCACTTCATATACAATTTTTCTTCTGACTACTGCTCACATTCTAGTGAAAGATTATGTATACAGAATATATTACAGCGAAATTGAGAATAAGTATTTGGCCGTTCTTATGGGAAGGCATCCTTTTACATCAGGAAAGTTAGAATTAGAACCTAATAGTTTGGTAGAAGTAAACCGTTCAAAAACAACCAAATCTTTCCAAATGAGGGGCGGTTTGTAACAAAGAACCTCTAAAAATAGAATTTTGTGGTTTGATTATACTCATTTTGAAAATAGGTTTTATTTTAATAATTTGGTTAAGGATTCAGATTATAAGTAGTCATTTTGCCAAATTTTGAGGATTTCAGCCAGTGAAGCAGAGCTGGGAAATTTATGCCTCATACTCATTTCGACGCATATTTTGAAATTCCTTCTGCGCTTACTACCACTTATCGGCGGGTCGTTAGTAAAGACAAGAGACACACCCAAAATTTTTGCTCTAGCTTAGCGTTTTACTCCACCAAGCAAAATTATTTGCCCTGATTCCGACTTCACTTAGATTTTTTTTTTTTTAGACTCTGCAGCCCAAGTTTCAACAATTTTGAAATAAAACATCTTTTATCGATACGCGCGCCTGCATAAGCAACTCAATTAGAGTTATTATTAGTGTATCTGTGATCAAGTATGTGGAGTACTATTATGTGACTCTAAGTATTTGTCAATTATTATGTGTATTATTATTATTATTTTGATTACAGGTTGTCATACTAACATAATAAAGACTGTTTTAATTATTTTATTAAGTAATTTAAATGTATTGAAAATATTGTATAATATAATAATGTAGAAATGATCGGGGAGGTGGCTGAATAGAAATGTAAATAAGCTAAACAAAAACATATGCCACCTTATAAAGTTAATGGTGTCTACTCGGATAAAGCATTTCAGCGAAAGCAGAAGACGAATGTTACTAGTTTTGGTAAACCTCCAGTATTCCTAGTTATGGTACTTGTAAAGCCAGTATTCCAGTCTGGTACTTAGATTAAGCAAAGGAGAAGATCTTGATAAAGCCTCAGCCTATTTACCGGAGTACTCAGGATCTGTCGAGAAGACTCAGATGAATTCCTGGCTGTACTAGTTTAAAGCGGGACGCGGCCCCAGACTAAAGAATTCTGGTTCTGGCCAAGCTCAAGTATTCCTAGTTCTGGTAAAGCTCCAATATTCTATACTTTCAAACGATTAACAGTATTATTTTACTTTCGTTTACTTTGGATAGAGAATTAAAGATACTTTTATTACTTTTGTGTATTATAAGCAACTCTACGATGTTTTCGTTAAATAGAATACAATTTAATATGATTTTTATTTATTTACCTTTTACGTTTTCATAAGCCATATTTTTCACTATTATTGATTTCGATATTAAATATCTATTTTAGAAATTATATTATTAAATTTGGAACGTAAATATGAAGTGTCTCCAAGTAAACCAAAAATGGTAAAAGAGGATGGAAGAGCCGAAAAAATGTTAGAATGTTGTACTGTAACAGGAGAGTGCATTCAACAGTATTGTTGGTCAGAGAAGGTTCAAGAGTGTCCACGAGTGGGAGATAAGAAGAATGGGAGAATGGATTTTATAAAATCACTAAAGGAAATAGTAATCACGGATTGTCATAAAGTTTCGACAAAGAGAAGAAGAACGAGTAACGGGAGCAGTTATGTAGCAGGATTACCAACGTAAGGAAAGTGGGAACACCTAAGAAGGATGTTCTCATAGACTGCTAAGCAGAACGAAAGCTTACTAGGCATCTCGATTCAATGTAGGTTCATCCCTACGTGGGTCAGAACTACGCAACCGTTACTTACTCGCTGTCCTACAAAAAGCTACATCCCATCATCCTTATTATGCACCTTTATAGTTTCCAGCCTCGAAACACAGCATTCACCTTTCGCAACAGTGTCCACCATTTACCACAGAATTTCCGATTCCTGACTATTTCATATACGGTCTCACGCCAGGCCGCCGTTACCTGATTTCACGCGGCCAAGCATCCCACTAGATATAATCGCAACGTAAGCCCAATAACTGATACATATCATCCATCCTTCCCATATGACCAAACCATCTTAATACACACTAGTTTATTCTCATTTTGACCTTCACACCACACCACTCCCTAACAAGTTAATTGCTCATTTTATCAACTCTCTGCAACCTTAACACGCACCCTAACAATTGCCATCATCAACAGATTGTACTCTACTTCTACTTCTCTCATACGAAATATATCAACACCTTACACCATCCTTTAATTGTCTATTCATCACCCACAATTCAAATCGTAAATAATAATATTTTAAGTTTCATCTCTTGAACAACTTTTAATTCTAGAGAGAGAGTTTTTTTTTAGGAATTTTCATTTTTAGGAACGGAACCATTCGGGTAATGCCTCGCCACAAAGAATGAAAAGGACGGTATTCTTAATCTTAACTAGAATTATATGTCGCGCAGCAACTAAAAAGCAAAAGTCGCATAAAGACCTAGGCATCGAGGTAAAAGAACTAAGCCCAATTACGCTAATGCAATTCCGTGACTACAGAGATCCGCAATCAGATGGGCACCATCATATATTTAAGAATCCTTGAGCTTTCTGGAAATCGTACGAAATGATAGGTATGATTTAAACAGTTTGGCAGTACCTAGTAGAGTGCTTGTCATTAATAATACGAATTAGAAAGAATATTGTAAAAAACCAAATTAAACATGAAGTGCTGCTAGAAAATGAATAGAATTGTAATGAGGAGGGAGAGCGTATCATAGGAAGGGCGGGGAGATATAATCAATCTTTTAACGGCGTTCCCAGAGTCTTCTGGAAAGTCGTGCGAAAACAAAGAAAAAGTTGGTCAGAGCAAACGTGTGCGAGGCTACTAACATATGCTCGAAGTCAGGACCGGGGCAATTTTAAAAATTCAAAACGTCCATTGAAGAATGATCCTATGAACCAAGTTGCTAGCAGATTTTTGAGTATTATTATATTTTCGCTATACTGATACTAATTGACACTTTAATGAGAAGTATTGATAAACCTGAATGAATAATAAGGTGAAATGGCAGAAGAAATACAAATTCCATTAAATCTACTTCTATCCTGTTTCTACTTTTAGTTCACTTTATAAGCCTAACTATTCTGTATCGCTAGAGGTTGTTCACCATAGTTCACCCTTTGATTGAAGGTGATTGATGTGTGTTAGACTGTATGACTTTAATTTTTAATATCTATATAATTCTGTTTATATCTTATTTCTTTTTAGGGATTATACTTGTGAAGATATTAGGTGTTTATTTATTGAGGTCATGCCGAAGTCGAAGGATGAGATTTGAGGAGGTGATCGCCAGATTGGAACAGCCCCTGATTTACTAAAATGACTATGGCAGCCAAAAAACGTAAATGAACATTTAGATAACGGAACAGCCGACTCGAGAGGGTTGAAGAACCCGTGATAGCTGAAACCCACAGGGTGGTATCAAGAGATAGGATGTGAAGGTAATTAGAGATCAGTGAGATCAAGTTCCAAGGCAAATGACAGAATAAAAGTATGCAGGTAAGAAGAAAGACTTGGATCATATCGTGAACATGAGAACGCCAAGACCGAGGTTTTTCACAATGTTCAATGAGGGAGCTCGTTTGATTTAATACAAATGACTCACAGGACCACAACCATCATTGGCAAAAAATTTTTCGTTATATGTTCTAATAATACAATCATTATGTGAAGATTATTTCAGAATAATATTATCCATATCCTATAATATTTTTCAGGTTAATTAACACGATTGTAATGACCGAGTTATTCTAATTAATAAACCTAACCAAAATCCAGTTTAATCAATCAGTTCATCTGTTGCATATATTAGATTGATTTACAGATCTGACAGATTACGAATGGACGCCTTAAGTGTTGGTGGATATAAATTCTTTAACATACGTGTAGCCAGAATATAGAAAACATTATTAATATTACGTATTTCCAGGATAGGTCAAAGTAGCTTAAATTTTAAACATATATCAAACATTAAAATTATAAAATATTTGAATCGCTTACCATGGACTGCTCCCTAATTTTTCTAGGAAAGCAAAGAGCACAATACAATTCTCCCATTGAGTTAATAATTTAATAATATTTAATTGGAATCGTGATTGTTTTTCTAAGGACTTTAATTAGTTTATTTCTTAATATGTAATCTATGCAACGTTGACTTATTTGAAATGTTACACTTTAGCAAATTAATTTAATCATTAGACTTGAAGGTATAATTTGCATGAGGAAAATGCGACGTCTAAGGAGGCGAGTAATTTCTAAGTAAAATTAAGCAATTTAGAATGGCAGAAATCTGAAAGGAAACGATAAGTACGCATTCCAAATGAACACGTGCAACAATTCTATAAAAGGATCTCTATGAAGGTAAAATGCATAAAGTTCCCATATCCACCGAAAAAAGTAGTTAGATACAAATGTAAGAGCTGCCCATAGGATATATGAAAATCATGCTCGAAGATATCAAAACAGTAACCAAATATTGAGAGAGAATAACAAGGTCCCGAAAAAGAACCACATTATCCACTAAAGATCTATAACTTGAAAGAGCAGAGAAAGGAATGTTAAAAAACTGAAAACATTTGTCACAGAAGAGTCTTATAAAGTCAAAAAATTTACAGAACTGCTTGTGAGAAGAAAGAAGGAAACTAGAAATCTCTCCCATATTAGAACTTTGATGATCCAGCAGTTGAACAAGTATATTCACCGTAGGATAACTTAATGTCAGACGATTACGAATTTACATTTACTTTTTGTATAAATCAAACTTTACTTTCCTGCGAAATAATATAAAGAAAAGGAGTGCCTTGAAAAACACTATAACCGTGCTATAGTAGATGAAGGACTAAAAAAAAAAACAAATAAAGTACGTTTTTATACAGCGTGATCATCTCCATGGTGTCCCGCCGAGATCAGAAGATGCCCATCTGTCCCTAGAGGTAACATGTTTCCTAATAATTTATAGCATGATACTGATGTAAATATAATTGCCCCAAAATAAATGATTCAAATAGAATCCCCTGACTACGTCCACCAAACATACACGTTGCTGAACAGAACAGACGCTGTCAGGAGGACAAAAGTTTCAAGATTTGGTGATGACAATATAACAAGATTCAGAATTTTCAGTGTGAACTCATGTTTTAGAGTCCTGTGAAGTGGTTTAAGAAAAGAGCCAGTCCAGAAACTTGTACAAAGTTTAATATTAACTTGTTAACCAGGCAGAATAAAGACATTGGTTCTGTAAGCGTCAAAGAATTTAGGAAAATGAGGGTCCAAGGAACGATAGGGATTGGGCAGAGAAGCAGCGTAAGAGAGCGTTAAAGAGACTGTTATCTTGCCATATATGTGATCTGATTGTCTACTAAAAAGATAGATTAATAGCGCAAATGATTGAAGATTTTAAAGTGTGGTAAATATGGTTGGCGTATCGGATTATTTACGACAAAATGCCCCTGACATGAAACCTTTACTCCAAACTTAAAACTGGAGGAGTGGAAGAGTTTCAAAATACATGAAAAAGTAAACAGGTAGTTCCAAAAATCAGACAAGGTTGACCTCAGTGAACAAAATAACCCAGGTTTCTCATGCCCGCTGATCCCACAGAAGTAACAATTTGTCTATCTTGCCATTGTGGATTTTAATAATTATTTCTTGTAAAAGTTGTGTATAACATGGACAGTAATTAACTATTTTTGGCCAAGTTTTAGTCAGCATCTTTCAAGTTCAAAACCTCGAATAAACTTTCAGTATTGTATGTAACACTGCAGACAGGGCTAGTTCATTTTGTGATGCTAAACGCCAACCGATGAAAAATTAATTACTACTATTCCAAAGCAAGTATGAACCATGTAGACAGAAGCTTACCCCTCCACATTCTGTGACCCGGTAAAACCTGGTGCTTGGAAGTGCCTAATGTCGGTTCCACAAATAAGCCACATGCAGATCTTTCAGAGTTTCTAATCTATTGGACGCCGCATTTTTTTTGTTTCCATCCAACCAAGACATCAGAAAAGATTTGAGGGCAGTCATACTAGTTTTTACTTGTCTCATATTCTAATATAAAATTTTCCAGAGCTCACTACCTCGAAGGACATTACAAGACAGCGTCAAGATTAAACAGTAAATCAATTATTTATTGGAAAAGAATCTTTCTTAAGAGTAGTTATCACAAATCTTAAAGACTTATTCTGATATCTGGTAGTAGAATGTTTTTGAAAACGGAAGACAGGAAAAATATGCAAATTACGGTCAAAGAAAACCTTGGTTATCTGTAGCTGTAATAAAAATACATCAATAAGTGTTTTCCCAAAACAAGCGGACACACGATTTGTGAGGGTTTAGCGAACGTCACCAGAACCGTTTTCGTTTTGATCATTCGTGCTTACGCTCAGGTAAAAATGCTTACGGTCAGAAGACATGTATTGATAGAAGCGTGTAGCGACGACATTTCGTCCGTCTGATATAAACGGTACTACACGGATTTCTCATAAGTACATTCCTGTGATCGTTACCACCAACATACTTGAGAAAAGTCTGACTGTTGTTTTGCGAATAAAGAAAAAAGGAGAGATTGGGATTATATTAACAAATAAGCTTGATTAACGATATTTGTTTGAGAGTTATATCATAAATGGAGAAATTAATTTGCCCAATAGACAATAAATTTCATCTGTCTCATAAAACACATATTCATACAAATACAAGACAACCTTACCACGTCGACCATACCTGTTTGTGATTATATTTTTTAAGTGAGGAGAAACGATACTTAAAATTCGAATCCACAATGGAATGAGTAAGGAACAACAACCTATACAAGAATTAAGGAAAATTCCTACTGCTTAAGGTTCGAAAGATTGTATTAAGATATGTGACACTAAGTTTTGACAAAAAGAACGCGCAAAAAATCCTCCCAAGCATTTTCATTATGTTTCGTAAGCACAAATGACAAAGCGAAAAGCCTAAAGTTGCAAAGCAAGCATTCAAGGAAGGATCTTATCCACACTCCACCTAACAAATTGAAGTAACTCAAAGCCAATTAATGGGACCGACGAAAAACTTGAGAGTCGCTTTAAAACTAACGCTTTTGAAGAACGTAATCTTTTTTTTGGGAGCGTGGGAATGAGGACCCTAGGTGAAAGTCTAGATCATCCGGTTACGTTAGTTAACGCTTGCGATTCGTCGGATGATCCATTGTTTCAATTATCCGCGCTGGATGCGAGAGTAAAAATCGTTAATAGAATGCCTCATTCATTAAAACTGCAGTCGAAGAGGATATACTTAGCTTTCCAGAACGCTAGTTTAATTTTAACTTATATATAAAATATTTTCAAGATTACATAGAAAATGAAAAATAAACACAGGAATAAAAATGTTATATTTTTATTTTTCACAAAGATGATATCCTTTGAAGCAAATCAATTTTTATGACCAAAAAAATCACTGATCATAAATAACGAATAAAAATAATAAATAATACCTAATACAGTAATAAAATATTAACGCTAGAACCCTCAAGTTTTGAATCATCTCTACAGAGAAATTTCCAGTAAGAAATAGTTCAGTATTATACGAAAGATCACTTGAAATACGAACTTTAGAGTAATCAAAATGAAGTCACAAAGAAGAAGGAATCAAATAAGTAATAAGTATAAAAGAATTCAGATAGTTATACTCTTTTATGTTAATAAGTAGTAGTACGTACATTCCAAAAATTTAAAATACTATATAAGATTTAAATAAAGTCAAATGTTTATCCTATTTTAAGTACCTCAGAAATTAAATGGAGGTATAAAATAAGGAAGAAACAAATTATGTAGAGAGAGAATTATGGTAGACTAAAATCCTCTAGAAGTAAATAACTCACTAGTAGATGAGTAAGCAGAATGGTAGTATGTGGAAATAAGATGATAAGGAAAAGGTAGATAAATATAATCTAATCAAATAAATATATAATAATAAGCCAAGCCAAGAGGGAGCAATATTGAAATAAGTTGAGACTACACCATTTACTTATAACTATCAGCATGATATTATACAAGCTATGTTATTACTATGTATGATTACTGGTGGGATAATAAGAATAATGACATTCGAACGTACCCCCAATATAACTTAGCACTAGGGAAGAGCCCGCTAGTACCATTAAGGTCAGTGCGGGACGCATAGGTATATACAAGGTTGATAACGAAAATTATCACGGCTAAAAGCGTGAACGTGTATATATAAGGTAGTTTATACAATAATAAATTGAATGACGGTAGTAAGAATAGGTTATAGGAAACCATGAAGGGCCAGGATATGCCATAACGAGCACATTAGTCATAATATATAGTATAGCACAAAGGACATCATGTCGATAATATTATTACCCAAAGGCTGGGCTGCTGAACTAATAAAAGTAATAATCTTCTATATGGGCGATACGGCGAGTAAAGTCCACGAAAAGGTAAAGTCTAGGTATATAGTAGGTATAAAAGGATACATAAGTATAAATACAGTCGGAGTATAAGCTGAGCAAGGGACCGTGAATAACTGTTAGCTAAAATGAAGAGTTAACATACGTTTTGATTCTCAAACTCTTCATGTGAGCAAATAACACATATAATGATTTAACGAGAGATAAGAAGGATAAGGGTGATAAGGGGAATAAGTATGATCAGTTAATAATAATAAATAATAAATAGGAGTAATATGTTGAATACTATAGGAGAATTATTAGAAAAACGTGAGGAAAATATATCAGGATACATGACAAAGAGATAGGGCTACAGTAATATAAATATATAGTACTCAGAGATACTTATAGCACTGCCCACGCAAGGTGGGGGGCGAACCCCGTGCTCCACATGAATAGTGGACACTACTAAAGTATATAAAAAATGATGCTTAAGTATGGAATGTGTTTAACATGAACAAACTCTATATAGCGTCGTTTCACTCACCTGAAATCAAGACGCCCCGACAAACAAACAGAGCGGCACCCGTAGTAACGGTATAGACAGTGCGCTAAAGGAGATGGAGGGGCAACGGTAGAGAATGGAGACTATAATACTTTAAATCTCCTACTCTTTCCTAACCATTACTAAATAAGAAAAAATAAAAATTAACAATCAAAGGAAGATAAACATACACAAAATATTAGAAGAAAATCAACACAGAAGTATAATATGCGATATTTCTTATGTTCTGTAGACTGTATGGTAATTTCTAAATACAACCAATAATGACCCAACCAAGATATAGACGGTAGTGACTACCATATGTTATCATTCTTATACCTATGCTGTATCTAAGACATGCAGGCTAAATCACAGAGCCGTTCACTTTTCAATTACTTTATGGGTAGTACTGAGGACAGTATACCATAGTAGAATATTAGCTGACCTACCACACACAGCTGAACTTGATGTATTAGCGTTACCTTAAATTGATGATGTGTTTTATCGAAGGAGTATACACACACGAGTAAAACGCGCAGCGAGTAACATCCTATTTCAATTTATGGTAAGTTAGGACAATTATACAACACGCGCCAACAAGCGGGACCACAGAAGACACGAGGGGCGGAGCAGAGCGACAGCGCAAGGAACCGATCTATGAAGCGAGATAGAATAATGGAGGACCCTATACCATACAGCTACGAGGATATGTGTACGACTTCCTCGATTTCGAAGATATTACATATAGGGATAATCCTATCAATAGACCGAATATGCTATTATCAGTGATATGGGTAGAAGATTACTGCAGATTTCAAATTGAAGACCAGAGAGGAAAGAGGGAAAAAAATGTAGAACAGTATTACCATCTTATAGGTGTGAATGATGCATATCTAAACGATGAGAGAAGGAAAAAGGAATTCAAATTTGTCCTAATTTGAGCTAAGGAAAGAAGGTATCATAGTTTGTTCGTCCTAGCCAGTGGCAAAGAACCATGAAGTGTAGCGAAGAGTGTCCAACGGAAGGAACACATGAGACATATAAGGCCCGACGTCCTAGTGAGAAATAAAAGTATACGAATATATATGCTATAACTAATATTTTCGTAACTCCTATGCTAAGCAGAGATGTAGTACTTCAGGTTTTACCACGATTACAAGATGTAGAACTAACGATGACAGTAGAACTTACCACACCCACTACCTGCTACCTAGAACTACTGCTAGCACCATCTTCTAAATCAATAAAGTTGAACAATGCTAGACTCGATACGGTAGAGCATCATAAAGGTATTCGCTTTTACTTCTGTATAAACAAGGAGTTATAGCTAGGGATTGTAGAGTATGAGAATAATAGAGGAATGAGTTTTTTATAGTGTAGGGTACTATAGTATTAGGATTAATATAGCGGTAATAAAAGTACTATCGTTAAGGATCGTGTCTAGAATAGTAGATCGAAGTACATGGTCTTTAAGAATGGATGATTCACATTACTATTCCGTAACATGCAACGGAACGGCTAGCATTTGCATAACCATTGTGGCATTACATGACGCCAACGTGAATTGCCTTGTAATTCGAACTTCTTATCCCTTCTAATGATATAACAAATGGCTAAAGAGTCTATTATTGCGCCAGCGAAAGGCTTGAACTACCTACGGCTAATTAGTCGAAAGAAGATCTGTTCATAAAAGAAAGAAGTACGACATTATAAAAACATCATATAAACAAACACTCTAAAATTTTTGATATAGAATTTACATATGATAATGAATAGAGCACTTAAGCACACGAATAATATTACACAACTTGGAATTGGCTACTTAAATTAAAAAAAACAAAAAAAATCCTTCTTTACGTGAACTTTATGCTACCTTCTCAAGAGAGTAACACGGGAGGAAATACAAAAGAAAATCGAAACCTTAGAGTTTCTGCATATTCCACAATGGCTAGTACCACCATCACGTCAGCAGCAAGAGTATATGAATTTTTGCCCCAGTAAGATTAAACTTCACAGATGCTATTGAGAATGAAGAAAAACCAGACGTCTCCATACACTTGAGTCGCGAGTAAACTGCCTACGCCGAGACGTTACTTATAGTATATAATATAGTTACGCAAGTGACCATACAACTAACACAAATACTCTAGCTGTACCGATCTACTTCCCGAATATCGACCTTTTAGCTACTATCTGTAAATATCAACTACCGGTCCTACCTCTAAAGTCACTACATACCCTAGCTCCGACCCATGTATATACCCAATATTACCCCGGTATTCTACCATCTACGCCATACATATAGCATTATATTCATCTATATAATATATATTTGCTAGATATATATATATTATACATATATAATACGATATAACTAATAAAATAACTATACAACTGACTAAACAACAAAACCTACGTATTAATCCTTAGTAACCGCTAATATATATTTATAAGATAAGATTAATACTACGTATACCTCTACATAAGATACTAGAGCCACTATTATACCTACCTAATACGACTATAACTGACTAATCATACTAATAATAATACTCAGTACACACTCTATAATAACGGAACGTCCTATATATCATACTTAATACCTAATACTAGGCTAATACAAAAAAATTAATATATATAAGTTACATACTGAGTCAAATAATAAGTGTAGCCGTATTATAGGCTAACTTCTCCATTACAGTCGATGCGCTCCCCAATAAAAAGTAAGAGTACAATCTCATGGAAAGATATCAAACTCCTAGTACTCAGATATCACCGCTTTTAATACGTTACAACTATTATAAAATTCAACAGTAAAGAGAGTCGAGTTGAGGACAACCCCCATCCTCCGCGGCCTACACGGGTGCATTGTATGCAGGAGTTAGTAGCTCATAGGTAGATATCCAGAGAGCATAGCGCACCAAATGTACCAAGAAATCGAAACCGACGTAATCCGGCGAACTCACCCAAACAATGCTCGTTGCCGAGAAATTTGCTCAAATAATCATTAGATACTGAGAAAAAAGAAATCTATACACATCGATAGCCTAGGACAACGAATAGCCATCGACAAGAGGTCGCCAGTAATACTAGACTAATGTACCAGGAGCTTTGTATATAGTCAATATAAATCCGAATAATTGACATCTAGTCCGATCCGCCTCATCTCAGAAAGAATGAATCATCTCGGTGAACGTTATTTCAAGTCACCTTGCCTTCGACAATCACTTAGTGACGTTTGAAACTACTTTAACTTATTTAAACATGATCAGGATTGTGCTTGGAAATCATTATATTATATATATCAGAATTATAAAATAAAAATAATATAATATATATATATTAAATAATAATATATAATATATAATATATTAATTATTATATATATATATAATATATAATATATTTATTATAGTATATATATTAAGTTCATATATACTATACTATATAAGATAATAATATAGATATAATATCAATATATAATTGAATATAATATACTATGTAATAGAAATAATATTTAAAATTATAT
>JABUQX010023426.1:0-11596 GCA_015478945.1 Trachelipus rathkii
AACAACTTATTTTGGTTCACATTGCAAATACAACAATTATTTAAATGTTCAGCATGAATTAAATGATAAAGCATATCAAAACTCAAAAGCAAATTATTTAAATGTTCTTAAAAATAGCAGAAATAACATTCCATTTATTAAATTAAGCAATTTATTTAAAACAAATCCTCATTGCTCCTCGAGCACAGCTATGAATGTAGGTCACAATTTGGACCCAAATTTTCAATCAATGCATCTCCAGATTCCGGATTATTTAAATGTTTCCAGTCACTTAGCTAATAAGAATTATCCAAATGCTAACTCACGCACCGCTGTTCACAAGAATAGTTTAATTAATTTTCCGCATGCATTGATTGATACAGCATATTTAAATGTAAATAAAACAAATTCACAATGTAATTCTAAAGCAACTATGAATGTAATTAATATTGAAAGCATATCTCAGGGTACAGTAGCGTCAGCTATGAATGTTTCCAAAAACGCTAACCCATTTTCTGTGAGCTCTTTAAACACTACTGAAGATGATGTATTTCTTTCAGAGAGCGCAAAGGTTAAAAAAATTTTAGGTAAAAATGATTGTAACCCGCATATTTTTATAAATATTAATGACTTAAATGATAAGCAAAATGAAATCATAGATGAAAGGTTTTCACATGCAAATATGCAAATGACTCATTTTATTTCTAAAAATGTTAATCAACCAAATAATGTAAATGTCCTTAATCCTCATTTTTCTTTCAGCAAAGCTTCTCCTAATAATTTTAGATGTAGCCATTATGTCCAGGGAAAAGCTCAGATAGGTGAAAATTTTATTAATGATAAAAATGCATGTTCGATATGTTTTAATAATACTATTTTCAACGAGAATTTTAAACTTCATGAGCCTAACAGTTTTCATGGTGTAGCAAACACCATTACCAGAAATAGAATAGAGAATGTAGATAGCATAACCTACATTCAAAATGATAAACCAGATAGCATTAATGAGAGTAAAACTAATAGTTCAAAAATTTTTGGTAATTATGGAGCATCTTATAGTCCAGGAAATGAAAAAGTTAAACATGAACATGATGTAAATGGAAAATCCACCACAGAGCTTTCACAAACCACAAAAGAGTCACATATTGCCCATTTTCAACAGAGGATGAGGAATATGGACCTTTCATTTAACACAAACAATTTATTTTCCAGGAATTTTAATAATAATTTACAGGTTAATACACCAAATTTAGCAAAATCGAGAAGCATATCAAATGCACAGTTGAAAAGCAAAGAGATAGCAACCGAGTCCAGAAGCGAAATGGATATGATGCAGTTACATAATGGAAATGAGAACACAAACGCTTTTGAAAATAATGAAAGAAATGGTGATGAAACTCATAAAAGAGATATGAAGCAAGTAGAAATAGATTGGGAAATAGATGTTGGTTTACAATTCAAAGGTAAGGTAAATGACTCTATTTATATGAATAAAAACATAGCAAATGTAAGGTTTAATAGCAAAGATGATATCAGTGGAAGTTCCACAAGCGCTTTTGATAACGAGATAGCTCACGCAAAGATAGAACATTGCGAAGGTGACAATTTGAACAGAGCATATGATACAGTAGGCACAGCGCAGGCCAAGATAGAGAGCAGTGATGAAATATGCATTTCAAAGAGTACAAATAGGCATAGTTCTGTTGATAAAAATGCGCAAAACAATATTTTAAATATTAATGAACATGGAATGCGCACTTTCCATAGATTTAGGAAAATGAGAGAGTTAAGTAGAAAAGATGTAAGTACAAAAACAATTTTTACAAGCACCTCAAACAATGAAGGTAATAAATTTTTAAATAAGAATAGCTTAATAGGGCATACTTTTTCAAACTTTCAACATGGTTTTCAAAAATATAAAACCATTTGATTTTTATGATAGCACAAATTCAATAGAGAAATTAGTTGGAAATTTTAATCTATCTCCACCATTGTCAACCAACACTGATTTCTCCTTTCACTCTAAGCATGCTCAAACTATTAAGAATGATAACTCTCCTCAGGGCACTCCCCCTTCCTCTCAAAAGGATTTCTCAGATACTATTATATCTTTTGATGAAGTAACGATACCAAATTCTTTATTAACTTTTAACACTTTCGTTTCTGAGCACTATGATTTGCTCTCCGAACCATCATTTGATAAACATTTAGAACCTCACCCTCCATTTGGTCCCTCTCAGGTTGATAATCTCACTTCAAATCACCATATCAGCTCTCTCTCTCTTCCTCAAGTAGAAACGCATCTTTCTTCTTTAGCAAATGACGCAGTTCCGATTTCATACTCACAACAACCTTTTCTAGATTCATATTCAGAGCAAAGGGAATCAATCCACACACCTCCACAGAACAACAATTTTAAATCTCAACATCAGACATCTTTTCAAGCGCATGATTTTCCAAATCTTCCTACTCAGTCCACACCTATAGTAGACTCTCATCTCACTTTACCTCAAACTCCTTTCTCAACTCCTGAGTTTGCAAATCTTTCTAATCAAAAACCACTTAAAGTAGCCTCACGCTTATCTTTATTTCAAACCGAAGCAGTTCCATATAACACTGAGTCATTCTCAACTCTCATCAAAAAGTTAACTTCCTCTCCTCCTTTAACATGTTATTCTGATGCTCAAATTATTCCGCTACAAGATGATGCACATCCTACACCAAAACCAAATTCTCAGGGAAACACTACCGCACTTTCTATGGTTGTCGCACAACCGAATGTCTTATGTAATAAGGAAATTGTGGTCCCACCTCAATCTCTACAAGTTTTTTCTAACCTTTCCATTTCACAAACAGAAATAACACTCAAACTTTCACATGACATGTTTTTCAAAACTCTTCCTCAAAGTTCTCACTTAGCTACCCTTCCAAATCCTCCTCCAACACAACCTTATTCCTACGCCCTCCGACCACCTCCAAAGCCTAACTTTTTGTCTCCTTCATTTCCAAGAAGGCTTACTTTCAAAGACCTTCCCACCGCGATACCTCCGAAACTATCTGGTGACAAATCTCCTTCTCCACTTCAAACCACAACGTCACAAATTCATTCTCCTCCACCACCTCCATTGCCTCCTGAAATTTCACTTCTAAGTAGACTTCCTTATCCAATTCCTCATCCACCTATTTATTCTTCAACTTTAGAAAACAAACTCCTATTATTAATCTTCACTATGAAAACAAACCTTCCTCTTTCCTCACACACGGAAAAATTCTTCATAAATCACAAACATCTCCTCCTTTTAGACTTTAAAATTTTTTTTTTCTCGCCCCCAGCAGTATATTTATATTTTCACTGAGAAAATATAAAATAAACAATCATCTTAGAAATCAGGGAAATTCCTAAATGTTAAAGAAAACTGTTTACAGTTTTAACAACCCAAACACAAGAAAATTTTAAAGAAAATTAGAACAAAGATAATGTTTCTTCACCATATTTTTTTTAATTTTTAATATTTTTTTTAGTAACATCAAGATCATACTTATTTTTGGGTCACTAGCTATACTATCTTCAGTTTGTTTCAAATTAAAGTTAGAATATTTTTGATATGAAATTAGATTTCACAGTCATTTCAATTATGTAATGTCAAACATGAAGACATTTTCACTTAAATTTCAATCCCTCAGCACTTAAGTATATTTTTTTTAAACCACATTCTCGTTGCCTCCCATTTTAACAAAACATATCAAGAGTTCAAATGTGCACAAATTATTAATGCTATTGCATACATCTTAAACTTTACAACATAGAGTAATCTCTGTACAAAGACAATTGCTAGCATCTAGTTTCTCATTATGCATCTGATTCCTCCTTAAACGAAACTCTCCACTGTTTCCCCCTAAGATTATAACTTCTTACTCTGACTACCTTTCATTTTTGAACCTATAATATCAAGCTTTCTTTTAATTCACAAAATGTAGTTTTCAATCTCATGTCCAAGAAACAAACCCATCTGCAACAATTGCATAAGCCCAAAATTTTTTTTTGGCAGGGAGACTCTATAACAGAGAGGAATCTGTTATGTAATTAAATAAAAGAGATATTTTTATCTCTTTATTTTTTTTCTCAAATCTTGTTAATATTTTCGAATCATTTTAATATTTTTATTTTTTGTTCCTACCCCAAACTCTTCCCCCCCCCCATACGCCTCGTCCGATGTTCCTAACCCCCCCCCTTTCTCACCCCCACGCTGATAAAATACCCCCCCCGTTTATTTTTGTCTTCCCCCATCTTTTACTGCAAAATAAAATTAATCAAAGTTGCCAACACACAGATTTCCTGATAAATTAAAATAAACTATTCTTGATCTCTTATCTTTTTGCAACGAATTTAAAATGTACCATTTTTATTTTTTTTTTGGATTTCTCTTCTTTTTCTCCTTTTAAAACATCTCTGTTTTAATAAGAGAAATTACCCCCAAATATTATGAAAAGATTCTCTGGAAGTTTTTTTTTTTCCTGTTATCATCCGAAGGACACCATCCCCCCTTCTCTCGACCCCCACTTTCTCCTCCCTCCTCTTTCCTCCTCACCCCGGCTGTACACGAGGAATAGAGCATTCCTATTTTACAAATGAACCTCGCCGGTTGTGTTTATAGTCTCAGTGCGCAAATAATAGTGAATTTCTTGGTAAGTTTCAAACATTTCTCATTTACATTCTTTTATTTATTTTTTTATTTATTTATTTTTTTTTTTCAAATCTCAAGGAAATAATTTTAAGGTTTTAGACGTTTTTGAAAGCCTAATTTAAGCTAGGGGATTAACACCACTTAAATATCTATAATTTAATTTTAACTCTACCCCAAACATGGGTTGGTTAAAATGTGCTGGAAGTATTATGGAGTAGTTTTTTTTTTCTCTCTTTCTCTTATCAATATAAATTTTGTATTTTTGAAATATCACATATTTTATAAATTTTTGTTGTTTTTCTTAAGCGTATCCCCTTTTGTTTTTTTTATCTTTTTTTATACGCTTTAAAGTAGACAAAAAGGCCTTATCTTTACCCGGTCTTATTTTATTATTTTTTTTTGCAATGATTTTTATTCCTCTTTCATTTTTAAAAGTGATTGTAATTTCTATCCAAAAACCTCACGTCCCTTCTTTTAAATAAATGCTCTAAATTTGTAAACGTAGATTTCCTATCTTGCTCTTCTTGAACCTATAAAACTTACCTCCAATACAAAGTACGGTATATATATATGAATAACAATATGGTTAGTAATAGAAAATGTAAAAAGGGCAAGGTGAATAGGAAAGGCAAGTAGCCTGGGTTGGTGTTGATGAGAGCTTAAGAAATTTTTGATAGCTTGTTCTAATTTTTTTTGAAGCCATTAGATAGCCTAAGATCATAGGAGCCACAAATTAAAACTTGTTTAGATGTAAATGATTTACTTAAAATACTTTCTCATACAGTGAAATTTTTTTTTATTTATTTTAGTTTTTTTACACTTCGAAATAGACTTTACCAAAAAAGTGTATTTGGAAGTGAAAATTGATATTGTCGCTCTACTCACTACGAAAAATTTTCTTTTTCATGTTAATACTTTGTGTTATACCCCCCCCCCTCTCATTTAATTAACACCAGTAACTTAAAATTTTTAAATCACAAAAACTTATAATGTAAGTCCCTACCTTGTCTTAAAGATTTTATTTGTGTTTTTAGTTTTACCAATAGATAAATTTTTTTTCTATCTCACTCATCTAAATATACTTTTCGCACAGTCTATTTAGAGGAGAAAATGTTCCCGTCGCACACCCCCTTATGCCCAAAAATTTCTCCTCCTTTTGTTGAATGTCTTGTATTTTTTTACACTTTGAAATGAACTTTACCAGAAGGTTTATTTGAAGGTTAAAAACTGTTTTTCCACACACCCCTCTGAGACGATTTTTTTTTTCTCTTCGAAGACTTTAAAATTTTACATACCAAAATTTTATTCTCTTCCTAATATTAGTATCGGAAAAACCATATTTTTAGTTTAACTTTTTTTTTATTCACTACACTTCCAAATAAACAAAAAATTTTATTTGGAAGTGAAAAAACTGTTTTACCACACGCCCCTCTGAGATTTTTTTTTTCTCTTGAGGAGTGCGATATCGAATTTTTTTGGGAGTTTTTCATTTAACATATAAGATCTAAATAACCATCATCTCAAGGCCTAATTTCCTGTGTAGCATTTTTCTTTCATTTTTTTTATAAAGAACCTGGACCAACCTTTTCTGTAGGTTAATAATTAAACTCTTGATAAAGCTTAAAATGCGAGGGTTTTCATCAATTTATAAGATAAATTAGGAAATGTGCTTTGAAAATCTAATTCTCTCTAGTTAGTTTTACAGTTTTTTTTTCTGAGAAAAATTATATTTTTTGGAAATTTCATTTGGCTACCTTGGTTATAGATAATCTGTTTTGGCAAACTAAAGATAATTTGAAAGATCTCCCTTGGCCAAAGTCAGACATTTTTTTTCCCGGTATATATATTTTTTTTATCATTTCAGAGGTTTTCAATATCTAAAGTTTTTTTTTATGCCCTTTGAATTTAGAAATTTAATTGAATGGAGTGTAAGACGATTAGCTTGCATAAAATTTTTGAGGTGTGAATGACTGGGAAAATTATATATATGACTTAAGATTTTTTTTTTATAGATAGTGAATTTGTAACGTAATTTAGTACAAGATATTTATAGTGAAAATTTAAAAAAAAACTATTAGTTTCTTTTGTAGAAAATTGTCTTGGATTTATTCTAATTATTATTTAAACTATTCATGAGAGCATCTAGCCCTATTTCCTAAATGTTATAAATATTTTTTTTTATAGCTTAACTAGGCCCTACCTAGCATAAACTTTTGAAAATTTTTCTTTGTAAAGTATAGATTTTATACTACCAAAAGTTAATAAAATGAATTTTTAAATGGGATGAATGCATATTTTTCCTTAGTACTCTTAACTTAGTAATATCAGTTATAACTATGTAAGTTATATTTTATTACTCAGGATATATGCAAGTGATAAAGTTATATTTAAATGGGTGATTTTTGTTTTTGTTATTTTTGTAATTTTTAATGGGGTCTATCTATTGCATTTAAAAGTAATTTTTCTATACAGGGTGGTACTGTTTCTAATTTCAAACAGTTTGTTGTTAAAATTTCCTTATAAAATTTTATTTAGTATCTGGTTTTAAAGGATAAATTTTTTTTTAGCTTGTTAAGCTTGGGTTTTGATGTTGTTAGCTATAACCATCTAATGTAAACCCTTCTAAATACACTTTTCACCAAAAAGTATATTTAGACGTGGCCACAGTCTGGGTGCAAACGTTATTTACATCGATTTCTTTCCAATTTTTATAACTTTATTCATAATCACGCCATTGGAAATTTAAAATCTAAAATCTAATTACCTAAAATGGCTTTATGCCTGAATAACTTTTTTGTGTCTTGGTAAAACTCTTGATTGATCGCCCCGATGAAAGTTATGAAAAATTTGTGTTTAACCTCAATTTTGTTACAAGCTGAAGTTTTAATGATAAGCATTTTCATAATAATCAATAAAGGTCTAAGTATTTACAGTTTGACCGAGTCTCCTTCACACTTATTTGTATGTAATTGGCTTAAGAAGGCAAAATTTATTATTTTTAACTATGCTCTAATATATGGAATCATGGTATAAATTTTTTTTTGCCTTCAGTTTTTTTTCTGGCAACACATTATTATTTAGAGTAAGTGCCTCTAAACATTTGTATTTTTCTGGCAAACAGTTATATTTAGAGTTACAATGTCTATTTTAAATGTTTTTAGTGTGTCCGAGCATTTTTTCTTTTTCCTTTAAAATATAAATTTTTTTTCTGGGGGTGAAAATTGCATCTATACAATACTTTATATCCATTTTAGTATGTGGGTAATAATAAGGAGCTGTAGAATAATGTAGATTTAATTTTTTTTTAATGGTTTTAAAGATTTGGATAAATTTCTTATGTAAACCATTTTTATATTTTTCGTGGTTTTGTAATTTCTTTTATTATATATTTTTAGGCACTCTACACTGCGGTGTAAATTATATTCTCAAAATAAAAATTTTCTGAATTTGAGTCTGATTGCGTTACCTCAAACACACCAAGGCCTATAACAGTCAATCCCCATTTTCCGGAAACTGAAGGAAAAGATTTTGCGGGAAAGCGGCGTCCCTTGCTTGAGCGAATCACATTGAGAGTATTGGCGAAGATAAGAAGCGTTTCCGAAGCAAGCTACTGGAGTTTATATAGGTGAAGAAAGAAGCCAACGCAAAGCAAAGAGTGCCAAGAACTTCACTTCGAGAGCTATTACACACCGCAGGTTAGACCATTTTTATTAAAAGTTATTATTTTACAAACAAAGCTGATATATAATTTTGAATATAAAATTGATACACCCCTTTGCATTTTATAATAACGAAAGCAATAAATCTAAAGTTAACGTAACGTAACTTTCGGGGCCATTTTATAATTTTATATTCTAACTAATTCCATTTTTTGGACAACTGATAAAAATACACACTTTTGCCACACCAAAAAGGCAAATGTTCCTCAAATATTTATAATCGGATCACAAAATTTCTCTGTGTATAAAATGAATAGCGAATATAACTTTGCCATATCACGCTAAATGGCAAACGCTTCACAATATTTTCAAAACTATTCTGATCAAAGCCGTAACCGAGAAGCCGTTCCAGCATTCACACATTTATATCATGAAAGATATACACATGAAAATTGGAGAAAACAAAACTTTCAGCAACCTCAACAAATTTATCAAAGAAAAACTTTCAACCATCGGGAAAAGCCACAAGCACCGGAGTTTCCCCCTACACAAAACTATCAGCAAACGCCACAACAGAATCATAAACCTTCATGGAGAAATAACAAACGTCTTTCGCAGAATACGCTGAACCATACAGATGAATATGAAATGAAGCTTTAGATGATCATATGAAACACTCTTCAAGAAGAGAACTATTACGCTAACAAGAAAACTATTTTTACTGATGAAATCGTTTGAAAACCCAATACGATGAGCAGAGTCAGGATATTTTTTCACTTAAGGATGGGCAGAACAAAAAGAACGATCCCCTCCGCAATCGCTGGATTTTCAAATGGTAAATATGCAAAAACTATTTGGTTCACCCTCGCACAAATACAACAATTAATTTAAATGTTCAGATCTGATGGAATTAAATGATAAAGTCATAATCAAAACTCAAAAGCAAATTATTTAAATGTTCTTACAATAGCAGAAATAACATTCCCATTTATTAAATTAAGCAATTTATTTAAAACTAAATCCTCAATTGCTCTCGAGGCACAGCTATCGAATGTGGTCACATTTGGACCCAAATTTCAAGTCAACGCATTCCAGATTCCGGATTTTATTTAAATGTTTCAGTCACTTAGGGCGTAATAAGAATTATCCAGAATGCTACTCACTGCACGCGCTGTTTCACAAGAATAGTTTAATTAAATTTTCCGCATGCATTGATTGATAACTAGCATCATTTTCAAGTAAATAAGAACTAATTCACAATGTAATTCGTAAAGCTCAAGTGATATTGTGATATGTGTAATGCTGAATTTTCGGTAGATCCCTAGCATCAGTTCTCATGTGGGACCAGGTATGCGGTCAGCTATGAATGTTTCCCAAAACGCTAAGCCTTCTTCTGTGAGCTCTTGAAACGCTACCTGAGATGATGTATTCTTTCAGGAGCGCAAAGGTTAAAAAATTTAGTTAAAACTGAGTGTAAAGCCCGCATATTTTATAAATATAATGACTTATAGATAAGCAAGATGAAATCATATTACCAAGATGGTTTTTCACTGCAAATATGCAAATGACTCATTTTTAATTTCTAAAAATGTTAATTTCAAACCAAATAGATGGTAAGGGCCTTAATCCTCATTTATCTTTCAGCAAGAAGCTTCTCCTAGATAATTTAGATGTAGCATTATGTCCAGGGATAGAAGCTCAGATAAGTGAAATTTTCATTAATGATAAAAAGCATGTTCGATATGTTTTATATAATACTATTTTCAACGAGAATTTTAAACTTCATGAGCTAACAGTTTTCATGGTGTCAAAGCAAACAACCATTTACCTAGAATAGAATATGAGAATGTAGAGATGTAGCATAACTAGCTTCGAATGATGATTAAACGCAGATAGCAATTCAATGAGGAGTGAAGACTATAATAGTTCAAGGAAATTTCTTTGGGTATTGTATTTGGAGCTATCTTATAGTTAAGGAAAGGAAAATAGTGAAACATGAACATGATGTAAGTGGATAAATCCACCACAGTAGCTTTCACAAACCTACAAGTATGAGATGTTCGCTAGCATGCGTTATGTTGTCTCATTTGAGTTTGTCGGAACAGAGATGAGGAATGGAGTCAGGCTTGGAGAATATCCTTTCGTATTTTTAGAGCAAGGCAATGTGTGTATTTTCAGAATTTTAGATAATGATATTGATTATCGAGGTGTTATGGGATTAGCTAGGCTCCAATTTAGGCGAGGAGAGTTCTGAGAGAGCATATCAAATGCACAGTGAAAAGGCAAATGATGAGTATGCAACTTCGCGAGGAAGGCGATTGTGGTATGAATGGCAGTTAGCATAATGGAATAGAACTAGCAACGCTTTTGCAAATATAATGTAGAATGGTGATGAAACTCATAAAAGAGATATGGAGCAAAGTAGAAACTAGATTGTGGGAAGATAGAGTTGGTTTGTACAATTACAAATAGGTAAGGTAGGAATGACGTTCTATGTTTATATGAATAAACAGTACGGCAAGATGTAGGTTTAATAGTCAAGATGATTACTCAGATGGAGGTTGCACAAGCGCTTTGAGTGAAGCGAGGATATGCTCGACGCAAAGATATGAACATTTGGTCGAAGGGACAATTTTGAGACAAGCATATGATAGCATTTGGTAAGGGTCACAATTTTTTGCTGCGTGAGGCCTATTGAGATGAGAGGAGGAGCAGCCTGAATGAAGAGAGGCGCAGACTGTGTAAGATGTACAAATAAGGCATAGCTGCGTGTTGATTCAAAATGCGCAAGAACCAATATTTTTATAAGGTATTAATGAAACATGGGATATTTTTGGGCGCCACTTTCCGATGGGAGAAATTAGGGAAAAATGAGAGAGGTTTAAGGTAGTAAAAGATGTAAGTACAAAAACAATTTTTACAAGCACCTCAAGGGTCTATAGTGGTAATAAAATTTTTAAATAAGAATATGCTTAATGAGTGGGCATAGCTTTTTCAAACTTTCAGGATATGGTTTTTCAAAAAAATCTTCTTGTTGTTGAATAATATAAAAACCATTTGATTTTTGATAGGCACAAATCTAATAGAGAAATTATGTTGGAAAATTTTAATCTATCTCCACCATTGTCAACCAACACTGATTTCTCCTTTTCACTCTAAGCATGCTCAAACTATTAAGAATGATAACTCTCCTCAGGGCACTCCCCCTTCCTCTCAAAAGGATTTCTCAGATACTATTATATCTTTTGATGAAGTAACGATACCAAATTCTTT
>JABUQX010023427.1:0-17997 GCA_015478945.1 Trachelipus rathkii
AAGGGAGATATCTAGAAATGTGACAAGTAAATTGCTGAACGTGCATATGCAATTGCACGTATTTTGCATACACACGACACCATCACACAACACACACACACACACATATATATTATATTATAGTATTATGAAATGATTATTATTAGTATTATATTATCATATATAATATATATATAAATATATATTATTTATAATTTATATATATATAATATATATATTAGTTATATTATTTAGTATATTTATAGATATATGTTATGTGGAGGCAAGAAATGATGGAGAGAGAGAGAGAGGGATGAGAAGAGAGACGAAGAGAGAGAGAGAGTATGGTAGAGAGAGAGAAGATGAGAGAGAGAGAGGAGAGAGTTGAGAGGGAGAGAGAGAGAGAGAGTTTAGAGACTTAGTGAGAGATATGAGAATGTAGAAAGGATCCCCCACATGTTACGTGTTCTAAAGGAGCGGAACAGCGATAGAATTGGAAATCCTCAACCCTATGGATGGGTTCGTTACATAATTTCTTTGAATGAATTTAGTTTAAGGATTTCATGATACCAAATACTTCTAGTTCTGGAAGGTAGACATTTGGTTACTATACGTTAGAATGCTGTACAGATTTGCAAGACATGGAGATATGATTTTTCTCTGAAGGTGTTACTGTGACCTATTTATCTATATTCGTAAAAGTGAACGTGAAGTGAGATGCTAGTCTCATTAATTGAAGATTAGTGAACAGTATTCGCAAAGGTGTTGGTGTACGCCATAAATTCTGCTACAGTTGGGGGAGGAGGTCCGTGATTCATGTAAATGTCTTTGTTGAGTGTGGAATATATAGTCGTGGAAAATGCGGAGGTGTCAAGGATTACAACTCGTAATGAAAGTCGATTTTGTTTGTCAGAGGAAGACACAATTCCACTTCGTTGCTTCCTAATACACGCTTTAATTTCCTAAGTTAATTTCATTCCTTCGTATGTTCATTTCGTTCATTTTACTTTTGCCAAGCTGAGAATTTATTAGAAGAATGTGGCTGTGGTCGCTTCTCTAATTATGCAGACAGTAGAAATTTTACATCTGAAAGAAAAAATGACAATAAGGGCTGGTCTTGCTTAATGCTCATCGAAGAATCTGTATAAACAAACAGAATTAGTAGAAGTTATCTCCGAACGTTCTTTTTCTCTTTCATCTTCCTCTTACGTGCGTTTTCTTGCTTTAATTTGGACTTTTTCATTTTGGTTTCTGCTGTCTTTCGATCAGCATACATTATACTCAACGGAGGGAAGCCATTCTAATTTATTATTTTCTCTTTCGCTGCCTAATTAGTTGTTTTTTTTTCTTTATGGTTTTAGCTTTCGAGTATTTTATATCTTATATTTATATATATTTATATATATATATATTATTATATATATATTATTATTATATATATTTATATAATTATATATATATTATATATTATATATTATATATATTATTATAATATATATATATATTATTATTATATCATATAATATATATATTCTATTTATATTATATATTATATATATATATTATATATATATATTATATAATATTATATATATATATATATTATATTTATATATATTATATATTATATAATATATATATTATATATATATTATAATATATATATTAATTATATATATATGATTTTATATATATATATATATGTATGTATGTTATTGCTATTGGCTGCCTCTTACGGTAGTTAATTTGAACGAAGTCTCTCACAAATCCATTCAAGGTTGAAAATATTTCAAATTGCATAATCAATCGCAATCAATATCGCTTTGAAAGATAAATGGCTTTTTGAAAATGGAAAAATTAGTGAAATACATGGAATTATTGTAAATAGAAAATTTTTCCTAATTTTTTATGATGTACTTGGTTAAAAAATGAGCATATTGCCGTGTAAAATTCTTGGGTAATTTAGATATAGTCAGAGAAGATGGATTGAGTAACTGTGTGGCAAGGTCGATTTGGCATAATTTCTCCCCAAGAGGAGAGTGCTATGAAGTGTAGAGAAGAATTTGCAGAGAGCTTGTTCGTGTTGAATTACACTATGTGGTGAGTAATAGAAAAGAGAGTGCAGTCTTGTTCGTTATTGGTATGGCATATAATGATTTGTTTCTGAAAATTAGCTTTATTAAGGGAGCTTGTGCATTTCTAAATTTATTCTCGGATATTTGATGCGATACTCTGTAGAAGTGCCGCGCCTAGCAATACTAAATTTAAGAGCGTCAGCATTACTATTGTTGGGGGTGAGAATAGCAATCTGAAGTTTCTTACCTTCAATGAAATCATTTTTTCTAGAAACGTTACCATTCATTTTGATAATGAATCTTGATTTGATCCTTGTACTGTGAATTATCATTGTAAAAAGATTGAACTAAAATATTAGGAGAGTTTGAATAGCTGGTTTTGAAAGATGTTATGTTTGTATTGACTTGTATATTAAATTGATCTATGTCTAAGAAAAATATGATTGATAGAGTTGTTGTATTAAGCATATGAAAACAACCATTGTATTCTAAGCTCTAGTTGCATCTGAATATATATATATATATATAATATATATCAATTATTATATAATATTATTATATATATAATATATATATTAATTATATATATTATATATATAATATATTAATATATTATATATATATTATTATATATTTATTTATATTATAGTTATATATAATTATAATGGTTCAGATATCACTCTTTGTTTGCATTAATAATTTAGTTAAAGTAAGAGAACACTAACTTTCGAAAATTATAAGAAAATTTTGCTTACCTATGAGGGATCGTTATACCACCGTCTGTTCTTCAGTCGCCACATTGCGCTTGGTTCGACCTCAGAGGAGGTTCAAGTTTTCTTTTTTTCGGTGTGGTTCTTTCTTTTGCTTATTATATATTTTATATATTATATATATATATATAATATATATATTATTTTTATTTATATAATTATTATTAGATTCTATTTTATATATATATCTATATTTATATATTATAATTATGTCCCGACCTGAGAGTCGTTTATATATATATTTTATATTTGTATGCGAAGTTGTATATCCATATATAATATATTATATTATATATATTTATATAGTATATTATTATTATATATATATATTATATATAATATATTATATTTTATAATAATTTAGATTAGTATTAAATAAACACTTCTTGTTTTATGAACCATTGATTTCATTGTGATCTCTAGCTGAAGACCTTCAGGATCTATATGAAGGTGTGTCCTCAATGATTTCTAGTAAAATGTTTATAGTTGGCATGGGATCTATGCGTGATGTGTAATCAATTTGTTTTCCTTAATAGGGGTAATGGATTCGAAAAGTTAAGAACTATTTTAAAGGCTTCAGATAAATTTCGTGTTGAATTACCTTTTGAATTAATTTAAATTATTTAAATGAATATTTAATGTTTCTATTTTATAATTATTAATTTTTCGGTAAGGTATATTATTAATTATAATTTGACTATGTTTTTGTTATAATTATAGTATATTATATATTATTATTATTATTTATATTTTATTTTATATGGATATTAGTGATATATATTGATTATATTATATATATTATATTATTATATTAAGTATGTTTGTGTGTGTATGTGTTTATTGATGTGGTATATTGTTATCGTATTGTATTGTGTGTATGTATCTAGTTTAATGACTATTGTTAATGTCTTGCCGCAAGTTGCCTATAGTAAGTCTTTTTAGTTATACAATAAACTACTAAATGATGATAATTATATAATTACTTTAATTAATTCAGAAAAAAAAAGGAGTTTTAAGCTAAAATAGATTCTGGAATATAGTTTTTTGTTTTATATGTGCCTTTATGATGAATTTAGAATTTTTATGACTGGGCTGTCTATGTTAGGTGTTGATGTGGAGGTGAGAACTCATTTCCTTTCATTTAATATTTTTATATGACGGTTAAATTTTATTAGGAATGGTTGATATTATTAATAATGAATAGTATTTTTATTAATCATATTGCCCTGTTGTTTCTTTTGAGCTCATTTTTCTGGATTGCTTCGATCAGGCTCCTCCTGTTCATAATTTAGAAATGTGGGTATGATGTTGCTGCCTTTCCAGATAATTAAAGATAGTAGTTAGCTACTACTTACTAGCTGACTTACTTCACTGCTGCTTGCTTGTTCTACTACTGTTACATATCTATATTAATTATTAAGATATATAATGAAGTTTTATTGTTTATTATTATTGTTATCATTTATATTATTTTATTATTTATTTATTTATTATATTTATTATTATTATTATTTATTATTATTATTATTTATTTAATTTTTTATTTATCTATTATGTGTGTGTGTTTGTGTGGTGGTGTGTGTGGGTGTGTGTGTTGTGTGTCGTGTGTGTTTGTGTGTGATTGTGTGTGCGTGTGCGCTGCGCTTACATTTTTATGATTTATTTTATTAATATCTTTATTTTAAAGCATTAAAGATTGTTCTACTGAAAATTTTGTTGAAAGCCCCAAAATTGAATATTTGCTGTTCTTTCTTTTGAAGACGCGAAAGTGTGACACAATTTTGCCAGTTCTAAAGCAATATTTTTATTTTATATATTTATTACAATTTATAAAAAATAATGATGCTTGTAATCGTTAATGTAATTTAGCATATACATTACTACGCTTCTTTGTGTATGTTATTGTAATGTATGTAGTTATTATTGTATGTAGATGTATTGTATTGTCGAATACGTATTAATGCATATGTTTTATAATAATATGTATATATATATATCTATATATATTTTATTTTTTATATAACTAAAGTTTAAGTTTATAGTTGTAGTTATATTATATATATTAATTATTATATATATTTATAATATATATTATATTATAATATATATATATATATTATTATAATATTAATTATTTATATTATATATATATAGGTATTTTTTATTAAAAAATGATCAAATCGTTTATTGCTATTACTGTAAGGGATGCCTGCGATATCTATGAAAAATATGCTTGATAAATCGATAATATCGATAATTTTATAAGTTTTGGTAATATCTGAATTCGATATTATTATCGCCAGCGAAAAATATTCGATATTTCGATTATATCGATATTTCGTATATTTAATATTCATAATTTTAATATTTATACACAATATATACATTATATATATTATAAATATATATATATTTGATATATATTATTTATATTATATTATATATTATTATATATATATATATTATATATATATATATATATATATATATTATATATATATATATATATTAATTCCTTCTCAGATTAGGTCGACGCACATAGTATAAAAATAAACGATAGCTAGCACTTTAAATTGTTAATGACATTTTTGGAATCAGAGGACAATTTTAGTAAAAAAAAGTAAACATAAAATATAAATTTAAAATGTGGACAAATAAAATAAAAGAAAATATATAATGAAGCTAATAGTTGTAGGGGAATGTACGAATTATGTTTTTTATTTTACAACGGGCAGTAAAATTTGATGGTTGTTTAACAGATTTTTAATTTGCACAATTCTTAAATCAATTGAGTCATTAGTTATTGTTAGGTATTTTACAAGTATTTACGGTTTAATACTTAACATATATATATTTACTATATATATTATATTATAATATATATTATATAATTATATATTATCATTAATATATTATTATATATTTTATTATATATATATATATATATTATTTTTATATGATATATATATATATATAATATATATATATATTTATTATCTATATATATATAGAAATGTAGAATAAAAGAAATTTATTTCGATCTCCCGATTTCCGTTATTATGGTTCCGTTAAAGTAACTTTGTATCCATCTATAATTTATATATTATATATATATATATTATATTATATCTATATTATATAATTATATATATATAATTAATTATATATTATATATATATATATATATATATATATTATATATATATATATATTATTATATAATTATATACTCATTTATGTATGAGAGAGAAGGCTTTTATGTAATAAATTATGAAGCAGATCGTAATGTACAGGATAGAAAAAGTGGTAGAAATGGGAAAAAAGTGATCTTATCAGTCTTCAGGTCTTCGCATACTTTACAAGTTTCCATTACTCCAAAGGTTTGAGACTCGAAGCTTGTGCTAGAAAGCGTTGGATGTTGGTATTCTTGAGGAAAACTGGGTGTGTTTAGACTTTTGAGGACTGAGTGAATAAATTAATATGGAAGATATCGCGTTAAACTAGAAAATTAAACAATAATCTTAAAAATCACTTTTTTTTTTTCGTATTTAAAAATATATTGAAAAATATACTATATAAGTATTATAATGAATCTAGGAATCTTCAAAATGATTTTCTTATTTAAGTACAAAATATTAATATTGATTTTCTCATACTTAACGAGAAATTTAATTTTTAAATGGATGGTAGAGCAGGTACTTTGATACTTTGGTATTTTTAACCCTTCCCCCCACGACTTTCGGATAGTCTGGATTCTTAAGAAGATTCTATTAAATTTTTACGTAATAAAATTGAAAATAATTATTTAAAGAAGTTTGACACTGTGATGCGCTCAGTACGACTTTATTCATTTAAGAAATAGCTTGTAGTGATTGTTAACACTCTAGATACTAAAACTTTTAGTTAATCAGCTAATTATTATTTAAATTCGCTATTAAATGTTTAATATATCATATTATAGCGAAACAATTCGTAATCGGTCAGTTATTATATTGATTTAGACTAGTTCGGTTATAGCTATTCGGTAATGTTAACTGTCATAGCCAAACTCACAGGAGTCCTGTTCGTGAATATGATTTCTTTGCAATGATTATCTTCGGTTCACATCACTGACACTTTGAACACATGCTCCACAGAGCTTATTTCAAGTAATCAGTTTGTATCCATGTGTCTATGTTCCTCGTAGTGGAGCTTGCAAAAGTCTTTAATAGTCTTGAGACAATTATTATATATAAGATAAACTATAAAATATTATTTCATGGAAAAAGGAAATTTAAACTATAATTAGGCTATTTTTAATTCCCTTTACCTTTTATTCAATTTGTAGACTTCACAAGTTAGATACTCTTTAATTATATATGATATATATATATTATATATTTTATTATAATATATTTATAATATATTATTATATATTTATATTATAATATATATTATTATATTATATTATATATTATATATATTTATTATATTTTAATATATATATTATTTATATATATATTATAATAATATTTTTATCTATATTTTATATTATATAATATTATTTATTATATAATTATTATTTATTATTTATATATTTATATTATATTTATATTAATAATTTTAACATATATATTATTATAATATAAATAAATATTATATTACATATATATATTATATATTATGAAATTGATTTATTTTATTGAATTATTATTTATTTGTAGTATTATTTTATATATATATTTAATTATTATTATTATATTATTATTATTATTTAGTATTAAAGCACAAAATTACTTATCATCTAATACACCTAAAAAGACTAGTTGATTGATATGCTTCGGAAGTCAATCTATCCTTTCATTATGATTGCATTAACATTGTTTATATCAGTTATGAATTCACTCTGCTGTTTTTTCCTGACCGAAGACTGACGGTCCGCATTTACAGTAATAAGATATTTTCATTGCTTAACATACAACAGTTAGCCAGGTTTGAATAAGCATTTTATTAATATCATTTCACCAAGACATTTTATTGGGATCCGATTATGCCCTACTTTTGATCATCTTTGAATAAACTAAATAGTGATTAAATGAAATACTCAGAAGATAATTTGACTATGTGGTATGTATTGCATGTCGATCCCTCCTCTCTTTTTTTTATTTTTTTTTTATTTATTTTTTTCCTCCATAATTTTTATGTTATCACGAAAAGACGAAAAAATTGTAAAATACCCCCAATTTTTTCGGTTTATTTTATACACGAAAAATTTATTGGATAATTGGTGGAAAATTTAACCGCCCCGGTGGGAAAGAAGATATGTGTTAAATAGTCGTTACTAATGCCCAATACGTGTCACGTAGTCTTAACTAATGCCAAATACGTGTAAAATAGTCGTTATTAATTTTTAATGTGTCACTAGTGCCCAATACGTGACAAGAATTAAATGGTCAGATTTGTGTATTAAGTTGGCATGAGTACGGAACTTTGCTTAAGTTTAATTTATTTGACATAAATGTAAAATGTATTTGTGAAAAATCATAGGTTAAGAATGAAAAGATGTGTATTTTGAGGAGAGGTGAGTATATACACACACATGTTAGAGTGTTTTCCATGCAATAAAACATAAATTTAATAATGAAGCACAAATTTTTAATAAAAATTTCCACTTTACTATATTTTCTACAAGGAACGTATTTTAATGCTATGTTTATACAACATTTGAGTTTATAATGCAGTAAATACTGCTATATAGTATATGACATGAAGCAGTAAATCAATTGATCATGGGGAGGTGGGAGGGCTGGGATGGATGGTTTGGTGATTTGTTCTACTGCTTTACTGCTTTAGAGTCCATAAAAACCAAATTTTTAATGAAAATTTAAAATTTTACAACAAATTTTAATTTTTTTAAAAAGCTTTAATTATTTAATAATGAAACAAATTTTTTTATTAAAAATATAAATTTAGTTAATGTTCAATAGAAAAATATAAAATTGTTAAAGTTACAGTTTGGAAAAAGAAATATAAATGTTTCAGCTTAATAGGAAAACTAAATTAAGTTAATGTTTGAACTGAGAACGAAATACACTGTATAACTTCTTAGAAATAACGTCATGTACATGATACATTAAGATTTAGGATTCGGTAATGCGAAATATTTATTCATAGTTTAGTTGGTTGGATCTGTTAGGTTATACTAGCTTTTTTAGGAAATATTAAGTTTTAGATATTACTACGTTAGCTGCTGATAATTTGATAGAAAAAGAAGGGGTAAGTTAATTTGATAGGTTAGGTTGAGAACTTATTCATAGTTGATAGTCTTAGTGTCTTAGCACTTTGTTAATGTTAGAAATTATTTATAGTTTAGTATGTTAGATATATTGGTAATTTTCAGTTTTAGTAGGTTATGACGATTTAAGGTATATATTTTTTTCTTTTGTTACGTTATGAATGTATTTTATGTTAGCAGTATTGATTTGTCGGAAATGTATTTTATGTTAACAGTATTGATTTGTTGGGAACGTGAAACATTATTATATATCCATAGTTTCACGTGTTAGATACTTTGTCATGCTGTTATGTTGTTTTTTTCAGGTCAGGTCAGGTATTGTTATGTTATATGGATATATAATGACGCAGCCTTGTCCATGATAGCATTATTTTCATACTTAGGTATGTTAGGGTAGTTATGTCATTGTTATGTTAGTTTTATTGATAAATTAAAAACTTGTTTTATGTTAGCAGTAATTCATAATTCCGTGCGTTAGATAAGGTAGATCATCAGAAACTTTGCTAGGTTTTGTAAGATTTTACTATGTTAATGTTAAATTAACTTTGATATGTTATCGATACGATAGGAAAAAGTAGGGTTAGGTTAAGTTTTATTGGGAAAATTTAGGATAGTTACTATTGATAGGCTGAGAACTTTGTTAATGTTAGCATTTATTCGTAGTTTAGTAGGTTAGATAGATCAGGTTATGTGAATTTTATTAGGTTTTGTTAGATATTACTATGTTAAATGTTATGTCTAAACAACATTTGAGTTTGTAATACAATAAATACTGTTACATATATGACCTGAAGCTGAAAGTCAATAGATCATGAAGTGGTGGGATGGGTGGTTGGTGATTTGCGCTACTGCTTTACTGCTTTAGGGTCCATAAACAAATTTTTTAATAAAAATTTATAATTTTACGAAAGAAACATTAAATTTTTTAAAAACCTTTTAATAATGAAACAAATTTTAATAAAATTTTTAGTTAACGTTAAAAGAAAAATATAAAATTCATTAAAGTTATAGCTTGGAAAGGAAATCAAATAAATATTTCATCTTAAAAAAAATAAACTAAGTTAATGCTAACAGGACACTATGTAACTGACCCACGTAAATGATACAACATAATTTTGTAAAGCGAACATATTTGTGTGTTTGTTTGCTGTAATTTTCATAAATGAATGTGTACTGCTTATGTTAGGTATATATTAGAGGTTTAGAAAATAGTATAAATTTATTAAAATCACAGCTTAAGAAAAAAATTAAATTGAAATATAAATGGTAAGAAGTTTGAAAGAACAAATAATTATAATATATATGTTACAGCTTAAAAGAATGCACATTAGTTCGATATAATAGCTTGCTTTGAAAAGAAACAGATATAAATTTTACATTTAATATATAATTATAATATAATATATATATATATAATAATATAATATATTATATTATATATATATATTATATATTATTATATATATATTATATACTAATATAATTAATAGTGATTATATATATATATAATATATATATTATTATAATATAATATATATTATAAATATTATAATATATATATTTATATATAATATTATATAATATTATCATGTTTTTGTACACTACAAAAGTAAATATAAAATAGAATGTTAATAAGAACAAAGTTGAGAAAACGATCTATATGAAAAAGTATTACTAAGTGACAAAACTCTACTTCATTGAAAAGAAAAATGGAGTAATACAAATTACTAAAGTCATAATTTAAAGGCTAAATAAATTTAAATATTAATTTAATGCTCAAAGCAATTAGAAAAACGGGGGAATAATGAAAATATTTAGAACAAGAAATTGAAAAAATATAGATGTTCCACTTTGAAAAGAAAATAGAGTATTCAAATTATTCAAGTCATATATACTTTAATGTAGAATATATATAATAAAATAATATAATGATATTCATTATGGATGACTATGATGACTACACTACATTACTTATGATAATTAATAATATCTGATATAATTAACTTAAGCGTTACGTGTAGCTCAATACACGAGATCCTATATATATATATATAATTAATATGATTTATATTATATATAATATAAATAAATGTAAAAAATTATATATATATAATTATATATAATATTTATAGATATTAATATTATTAATATTATATATATAAATAGTAATTATATAAGTATATATATAATATATAATAATATATATTAATTATATATAATTATTATATATATATTATAGTAATATAGCTAAGCTTATATATATATATTATATATATAGGTAATTGCAGAAATTTTTAGGGGTAGATTGATCATATTTATATTTGACAGAGGTCAAAAAATTTGCTAAAGATTATGGGATATGTAGATAGAGAGGAGTATAGTAATATTATTATATTATGATATATACATATATATTATAAATATTAATTTACGGAGTATGAAATATTGCATAGCTTCCAATCCCAATTATATGTATCGAGATATATAGTCAATATCTTCACTCACAGCACTCGTGTATACCAATAATGATAAAGTTTGTAGATGTATGCCAGTCCTTTACAATAACAGTATATGTGAGCTGTAGTGCAAGATAACATATACAAATGTGCAGTGAGAGAGGTTTAGAATTCTGGCACTCATATATATATATATTAGGAGGTTAGATATTGTATCGATGTATCAACTCTGTTTTACAATACAAATCCCTGTTCCGTCTCTTTGATTCCCCCAGCAGGAAACTTGCTCTTATTCACCTATATTGAAAAAGGTTAGATCCCTTATCATTACCCTCTAACTATCGCATTATTATTATTTAATATTATATATTATTTATATATTATATTATTATTATTATTATTAAATTATTATTATTAATTTATTAATAATTTAAATTATTATTAATATGATTAATTATTATATTATTATATTTATTATTTATTAATTCGGAAGCAATAGATGAGCTCGGATAGATGTAACTCCAGAGATATGATAATATAGTATTGGTTGGTTTTCAGGCTTTGCTATTCGAGGTGAGTGTCAAATGGTTATGTTGTTATATTATGATTATTTTTAATTATAGTAATGTAAGTGTTACGTGATGTATTAAGTTTGATGTGATGACCGCGTGTTATCATGTGTATATATATGTGCACTCTCACTAATGGGTAGGGGAGAGATCTGGTATGTATTGAAAGAGGGAGAGGTATATATGATATAAAATATTATATTATCTTATATATTTATGATTATTTTAATGTGTACTAGTAGAAAGATTAAAGATTATATTATTCGTGCATATTATTTAAGTTGTATGTAGACCTCATGGAGAGAGATATGAGTGGTAGCATACACTCACTCTCGGGAGGGAGGAGAGGTATAAATAGAATTATTATTTATTACTTATTAATTATTTATTATTATTATTATTATTGTTATTATTATTATTATTATTATTATTATTATTATTATTATTATTATTATTTTTATTTTTTATTATTATTATTTATTTATTATTATTAATTGTATTTATTATTATTATTATTATTATTATTATTATTAAATATGCGATATTTTATAATGAAGTTTTTTCACATGTTTATACAGAATCTGGGGCAAAAAGGACTTAAAGCAGTAAAGCAATAGCGCATGACCGGATGGGTAAGGTGTTTGAATGGGTTTTTGGTCGTCCACTGCTTTTACTGCTTTTTGGGTCAATAAACTACATATATAATGCGTCCGAAACAGGAAAGCGCAATAGCCCCTGGCCAGATAGAGGGGTTGGGGTAGGGTTTTTGGCGCTAATTGGCTTTACTGCTTTGCGGGTAATAAAGTAAAGTATTTGAGGAACCGCTAAAAGCTGTAAAACAATAGCGCATGACCAGATGGGAGGGGTTGGGTTAGGGTGCTTCGGAATTTCCACTGTTTTATATCTGGCTCTTAGGGGTCGGGGGGGGGGGGATGGGGGGGTGGGTGTTTTTTTTTTTATCCTCCCTCTCGCCACCACCCTTCCCGACTCACTATTAGTTTCTTTTATAACCCACGCCCTGTACCACCCCCAACAAACCGCATAGATAAGATAATTGTTATTATAATGACTATCGTAAAAACCATTAAAACAGTAACGATGGCCTGATGGGAGGGGTGGAATAGGGTATGTTTCCTTTAGTGCTTTACAACTTAATACTCAATTCTTATCATTTCCCAGTATTATTTAATTAAAAAAAAATTAAAAATTAGTAAAACATAAAATGTTTAATAATGAAACAGATTTTTCAGAAAATACATATATTTTGAAAAAATATTAAAAACTTTTTCCTTGTTTTTACATGACGAAAATAAAACTCTAAAAAAAATTTATTTAAAAAAGTAAATAAAACTAAAAAAGATATATTTGTGTTTGTGATATATATGTAGATTACTTAAGTCTATAGTAAGTATACACTACAAAGATAACTATATAATATGTTATTATTAATATAATTATATATATATATATATATATATATATATATATAGGATATATATATTATAATATATATATAGTTTAGGTTTACAAAAGAAAATGAGAAATTTGAAATTATTTAATTTGAAAATATGGAATGATTTCAGGGGAAAAAAGAATAGTTGTGAATATTAATATTAAAAGAAGAATTAGGCATGGAATCCAATTTGCACGAATTATTAAAATAATTTACTATATATAAGGACTTATAAGTAGAGAGACGAGTAAATATGATAAGCAAATTAAAATAATAAAATTGTAACTTGTATTGAAGAAAAGTGCAGAATATCACCAACTTATAAAGTCATTAGTTATAATGAAACACTAAATACATATTTATTGAAGGGTTTACGTGTTCGATATAAGAGCGTAAAAAGGATATAACACATATTTGCGATTAGGCGCTTAAATAGGAATAAGACGTCACAAAATAAGAATCAATATTGAGTATGTAAATTTATTGCGTTCGCGTATTGGACAGACTGATTCGGTTAGGTGAATCTGCCATCCACGCGAGACCTCTTAGTCGAGGGTGTGTAGAGCTGTCTGATATATTTTCGAAAACATAGCGCAGATACTGGGTGCTAACGCCCTATAATAACATATGACGTTGAACCTTATTGATTATATTATGTTAAACGAAGTGCCTTGCGTAACCGCCGGCATCGCAACCACTAATGCTTAAAACCTCAAGCTACGTACTATTCTACTTCATTCGTCTATTTCTGCACTAGGGTCGCGAGGTAGAGAGAGATATACAGATATATCACCTGCCGGGAATCACACAGAAGAAGTATGTCGTATTATATTGCTTGTCTAGCATACGGTGAAGCGAGCTTTTGTCCTGTTGGGGGCTTGTATTCTCTGCCCTGGTGCAGAGTGGGTTCCCTCGACACCCTTTCGATCTTAAACTATCTAATTGAGAAATCTACGATCTTTATAACATATATTCTGAATACTAATATCTGTATTTTAAACAAATGATTATAGGTTGTAACGTCGGCACCGGACCGGTTCAACACCGTATTAGCAAGCGCGTGCGGCTTGACAACATGAGACTGTCTTCTTATGCCTCTCCTTACTCTTCCTCCTTCTTTCTTCTTCTTGTTTTTCTTCCCTCTGTGCATTCCTTCTTTTATTTCAGTTGGGACCTAATAAGCTACGCCGACTCACATGGTGACGTGGTTCGTCTTCTGGGGTCATGCTGACATCCTACTCTCACGCGCACACAACTTTGAATTCCCTCCAATTTTAAATTCTATGCCCATTATAAACATATACGAGTTGGCAATGCCTTATATGGACTAACGAATGTTTTTATTAACAGCATGCGCACCGCGCCCAGGGAGGTGAAGAGCGGTTGTCCGGTCGAGACGCACTCCTACTCCTCTTACTCTGCCTTCTTCTCTCCGTCTCCTTCTTGTTTTGACTTTCAGGACTCTACCACTTTTCTTAGTGTCTCGCATTAGAATAATCGTTCTGAGTCAGGCGGGATCCCTCCCCTCCAGGGTAGATCACCTGTACTCCGGACTCCGAATGCCCGACTCGTCCGTTCCTTGACTTCACCGCCCATCCTCATGTGAATCTCCAAACAGTTTTCATCCTTACGGTTTCCTAGTCATTTATAAGCCAGCGGCCCCAAGGGGTTGGGGCGCTATGAGTGGGTAACATCGTCTTACGGAAGTCCTAACCCACAACTTTTGAGTATACTAAATGTTTGTCAGGAATTCATCACACAACATTCCTTAAAATTTGAGGAAATGCGAAAAATGTGGGGTTATAAAGGCTTGCGCTTAAATTCTAAAACGTCAAATATCGTTTTCAGCTGATGCTCAAAAATTGAAGCTCACTGGCCATGAAACAAATAATTATATACATCTAAGCGTCAAATATTTTAACGAAAATAGAGAAAATCCAGGTCAGGTCGGCATCTGAATTGGATTCTCTTATCCAAACGCCTAAAAATCGACGTCGCATGACCTATGAAACCCATAATTTGAAACCCATATATATATAATTATTATAATATATATATATATATATATATATTATAGTATATATATATATAATATATATATATATATTATTATATGTAACCTATTCCATAATAAAGAGGATGACACCAAATTTGAGAGGGACACATCAACCAGAAATCCCTTAAATTGAACTGATGGGAAAAAAGTGTTTATGGCTTGTTCCTAGCCTTTCTAAGATTTCAAATATCGGTCCAAGCTGACCTCAAAATTGATCTCACTGACATAGAAACCCCATAATTAAACGTCCTTTTTAGCGTCAAAGTTTAACGAGTATAGAGAAAACCACGGTCAGGTCGGAATTTGATTGACTGGGGAATTCCCTGATAAACCCCGCTTCAAAATCGACATCCATGGCCTCAGGAACCATTAATTTGAAACCATATATATAGTAAAAAGATGATATAAATATGGTATCCTATGTGAGCCATAGTGACGCGTCTTCCAAAACAATCATGTACTTGAGAATCAAGCTGAACCGTATTTGAGTCTTTAGAATAATTAAAGCGCTAAGCCTTATAAACCCACATTTTTCGCCAGTGCGTACCTACAATGTTAGAGGAGATAATAGAGAGAGTATTATAGGTATTATATTATTAATTATTTTATATTATAATTGATTATAATATTTTAGTATTGGTTGTTTTTTTTTCCTTGTTATTGTTTGTTTTTTTTTTTTTTTTTCTTTTTTTTTTTTTTTTTTTTTTTTTTTTTTTTTTTTTTTTTTTTTTTTTTGATACATCCCCCACAAATTTGGTATCACTCCCTGTAGTTATGAATCGAGGTTAACACCTGAGAGGGTTAGATTGAGATTTAACCTATGAGAGACACTATGTCGCAATGTGTCAAGGACTGCCGCACCTTGACCGTGGATTAGATCTTCTGATCTGCGTCACAGACCTTAGTCAGATATGAACCTTAAAAATATAGGAAATACTGCACGTAGATTATGTCAGTCTGCTGCTATGAAGGCACGGAGGTGAAGCAAGGAAGGAGTCGGATTCGAGTCGAGTACAGGTGATCTACCCCTGGAGGGGGGGATCCCGCCTGAAAAAAAAAGAAGAAAATGGACGGAATGCATAAGGGAAGTGAAGAAAGGATAGGAGTCCGGAGTCCAAAAAGAGAAGGAGACGGAGAAAGAGCATGAGTAAGAGGAGTAGGAGTCGAGACCGGCACCGGTGATTGGAGCCGGTGCGGTGCTGTTAATAAACATTCGTTTAGGCCGGTATAGGTATCAAATGTATATGTGTATTAATGCCATAGATTTAAAAAAAAATGAGGGATTCAAGGTTCTAATAAGATATGTTCAGGTGACCCAGAAAGAGGGGTCCAACTGAAATAAAGAAGAAAGAAAAATTTTCAGGAGTACAAAAACAGAAGAAGAAGAAGGAGGAAAAAGAAGAGGCATAAAAGAAGTCTCATGTGTCATAGCCTGCTAAGGTGTTGGAGCCGGTGCGGTGCCGAGTTAGTAAATATTTGTTTAATAATACAGAATATTAGTATCAGAATATTATGTGTTGTAAGTATCGCGTCTAGATTTCCTAATAAGATAGTTTGATCGTAAAGGGTGTGGGGAACCCTCTTGAGGGCAAGAGCCCCCCAACAGGGGGAAGGCTCGTAGCTAATTGTGAAAATTTGGCAGTACGTACATAGAAAGAAAAACGGACAATGAAGTAGAGTACGTAGCTTGAGTTAAGCATTAGTGGTGCGATGACCGGGTTAGACAAGCATTCGTTTGAAATAATATATATAATGGTATCAATGTATAATGTATAAGAGCAGGCGTGGCACCATATGGTGTAACAATATAGATGAATCTTGGCAAAAGATAAGACTAGTAAATTATAATGTCTCTCTCATATATTTCTTAACTCTTTGAGTCTGAATTGATTAGTTCCGGTTCTAAATTTTTTTTATGTTACAATTTAACATGTTAAACATGTATCGGGGTAAGTAAACACAATGCTTTATTGGTATACATTTGTTACATGAAGACTGGTTTGTTAAAGTAATATCACACTAAAAATATATATATAGGAGGTCAAAAACACAAAGTGCGATGGAATCGTCTCATCCGGCAACAAAATCCTGTGGAATAATATAAAAGAATAAAGTGTTTGAAATATATAGATGAAAAAGCTTTTCAGTGAATAATGTAATAAAAAACGATAGAAAAAGTGATAGACTTTTTCATAACTTTCAGTTCTTCTCCATATATTATTAAACTCTTAGATAAAATGTATATAATGTATAAATATATAGTGTGCCTAAGAATAAATATATATTATTATTATATTAATATATTATATTTATTATATATAATATTATATTATAATATGATATATTATTAGTATCATTATATGGC
>JABUQX010023428.1:0-10000 GCA_015478945.1 Trachelipus rathkii
AATATTGAGAGAAAAGAGTTAAAAGCATATTTAGAGGGTGAAGGAGGCATTCTCTACATAAATCCTGTAAAGAAAAAATTTCCTCACGGAAAACCATAATCTCCGCCGCTCGATTAGCATATGGGCTAGTTAGATTTATCAGGGACAATGATTAGAATACAGCTCTTACAATGAAGGTTTTTCAATATATACTTTTTACAATTGACGTATACCGTAGTATACTTGGTGGCTGGATTAGCGCGAATAAAAGATAAAAGATTCCTGCTACAGTAGCCGGATGCTGTCTTGAATATTATAGAGGACGAGCGGAGAACATCCTTTAAATCATTTTTGGACCAGATCAGGAATGGTAATTTCAAGGGCGATGAGTTTCAGAGAACTGCTCTGGAGTATGTTATAAGCCTATTACAATAAGCATTTTCCCGTAAACAAAGCGGCAATAGTTGAAAGAGCCCAACGTACTATTAAAGAGCGTATGCATAGGTATTTAACTAAAATGAATACTTTTAAATATATTGATATACTGGACGATCTGGCTTATTCTTTATAACAGGTCTTACCATATCAACTATTATAAGTCCATCTCCTTTAGAACATGTCAAGAACTTAGAGGCATGAAGACCCATCTACATGAAAAGAACAAATTAAAGATGAATCTTCAGTGAATATAAAGGAAACGATTATGTAAGACGTTTCTCGAACAGAAGAAAGGTTTAGAAAAGGATATGAATCCGGTTGGACTACGGAAGTTTTTAAAGTGCACAATTATCTCAACCTTCAGTCCGTGGGATATTTTAAAATTATATTATCTGAAAGATTTAAATGGGGAAAAAATAAAAGGCGGATTTATCAAACATAGGATATACAAAAAGTAAGGTTCAATCCTGTAAACATCATGAATATAGGAAGTGAGAAATGTTTAGCGGTAAGAGAGGTATAAGGGATAATAATAAACAGTATGGGTGACCCCATGGAGGGGGTATCCTGCTACGTTTAATACTTTTAAGGATAACGAGGGCAACGTGAGAGTTTTAGTAATTATTAATTTCAGTGTGCGGGGCCATTAATCATTGGAGAGTGTAGACACATTCTATTTAATCTCTTCGTCTTCAGCGTCTTTGGTTTACATCCTGATGAATAAGCTCTCGGATTTTCAACTGTGTTAATGAATCCTATACAACTTGAAAGGGAGGTATACGAAGTAGGATTATGTGAAATGATATTAAATACGGACATAGAAAATTTGCCTCACAATCTATTCTGGATGGTGGTGTACAGAAGTGTAGAATGTGTTGAAACTATATTACAAGTGAAAGATACTCGTGATCTGCCTAGGTCCAGGATTGGCACAAAAGAATACTTCTTTGAAGAATTTACTTTGCGGAAGTCACATTTTAAATCGGTGCCTGCTATTTTTAGTCATTTAAACGTTCTCTTTGATATGAGTATTATGTGTAAGGATCTGGTATACAAAACTGAATTGCGTACCTATGAAGATAAAGTAATAATATCTTTAAGTTCAAAAGTAAATGTAAACTTCGAGACGGTGACACGTGTTTTGTTTCTGAGACGTTCACACACAGGCAACAGTAACATATTCGTGCAAACGGGATGCTGAGGCTGGTTATGTACTTCATGATATCCCTACTTTGTTGAAGAGGGTTATACTATCTGTGGAGAATAACCGCATGACTCGTCATGAACAAAAAGATGAAGCAGATCGAGTACTGCATTATACATGTACCCCATCCGATATGCTCAATCATCCAGGTATGGCTTATGTATATACAAATATAATTGATCATCAATATATGTAGGTAATAATTAAAAGCTCCTTTATTAAGAGTTAGTATATTTTTTCCCCAGAAGAGAGTAAACGTTATAACTTCCCTAAATGTTCATTATCTTACTCTAATAGATCAAATTTTTGACTCTGTAACGCGTGCAATATAAACGATGTAGAAGGAAAATCCCTTCCCTTTCACATACGGCTCATTGTTATGTCAAAATTCATATTAGACAAGAAGCAGATGCAGTAATTTTACAGCATACTGGACTATATATATTAAGAGGTGTAGTCAGATATATTTTTTTCATTCCTTACATACTCTCAAAGTGTAAAGATAGTATAAGAAAGATACTCCTGTAATAATGGACGAGGAAAGGGTATTCAGAGGAACAAAAATGCAGAGGGGGTATGGTCTTGGTGGATTTTTCGCCAAGCTATGGAGAGGTGCAAGGCCTCTACTCAGGAAAAGGCGGGGAATATATAGGTTAAAAAATGCTATAAGAACAAGTTTGCATACTATTCAAGATATTGCTGCAGGAAATAATCCTCGTACAGCATTAAAAAGACGTATAGCCGATGTTTCAGATGAGATGTTGGATGATGTTAAGCGTAAAATAAGACGTAAAATGTCAGGACAAGGTCGAGGAATCAAGAAGATTGTCATAAAGAAAAAGACTAAGCGGAAAAAAACCTCTAAAGAAAAAATGTATTGATGTATTTGCTATTTAATTACTAACTGATAACTTTTCACGATGTGTGTATATAAGTAAGGTTTTTTCATGAAAATGTTCATTATACGGCCAGAGCTCGCAACATACAGGATGCATTTCCTTCATCCTTCTAGTCTGACTTGTTGTAATGAGTGAATTGGATCTCTTCTCCATGAACCCTACACAGATTAGCGTTAGCGAGTCCAACTTTATCAGTATTAATCCTCTGCATTCAATTACCAATACAGATGTTCCTCTAGAGTTCAATATTCCAGGCACTTCTGATCAGTACTTAGATCCCTCTAATGTGTTTTTATATGTAACAACAAATTGCCAAAACCCCATGCTTATAAAATGGCCCTACTGCCCCATGAACCATGATAGTATATTACATAATCGAATTTCTGGTATAGAAAGTATTCCACAGCCAGGTTGAAGTCTGATCTTAAACGGAACTTCACTAGGTGCATCAGCGGCTAATTACCCTTATAGAAGCTATATAGAAACATTTGTTAAATTATTCAGACGATGCTAAACAATCTCATCTCAAGTAATCATGTGGTTTTTAAAGTTAAAAAGAAGAAGCCGCAAAAAAAAAAAAAAAAGCGGCAAAAGTCATAAATAATACTTATGATTTCTACGGTCGTGTAAATGGCGTATCTTCTCTCATAGAAAGAACTCATTCTACATCTGTATACTAGAATCATTCTTATTCACGGTCAAATCCTAAATTTGGCTCTTAATAATAAAAGTAGAGCCCACTGCTACAGCTGTAAGTCCAGAAACCTGTTTTCAAAACTACTGTTGGATCGGCTTATCTCTATGTCAGGAATAGTGAATATTATCACCACATGAGCGGTCATTTGGAATTGAAAATCTCGCTTTTGAATACTCAAGCAAAGTAACCTATTAAGGAGTTGAAACCAAGATATTTTAATTTCTACTCAAAGGATTTCGAGTAGCTCAATTCCCTAACATGTGAATCGGAAATTCTTTCACACAAGAAAGTATAAATAATAGGCATTGTGAGACATTGAAGCTACTCCGGGAATTATAAAAAGTCATCCTATAAATTCACACCTTTCGGCCTTAGGGTATGCAGTTTACATGTGAATGGACTGCCACACGGACGTGATTATGAAATGTTATATACAACGTGACCTAATCTCTTGTACTTGCGACCTTTTTTACGACTTAATAGCCAAGTACTGTATCATGTATATGATGGCCGGACAGGTTAAATCTGAAAGAAAGTACGCAAAAGAATATAATTTATGACGCCTATGATCTTACTGCGCAAGACCTTTCAGCTTGTAACGCCTATCATTTAACATTTTGAGAAAGGGCACCCTAGGACTAAATCTCTCTTTTGGATCGATTCTACAATCACCCATCACTTGTAGTGGTCTATCTTGAGCATCCTCACTATTGAAATTGACAGTACGTACGCGAACGTAACTTTTGAATTATTAAAGTATGAATGAACGGAAATAATAATAGGTGTTTATAAAAAAGAACCTGCGCTTTTTAGGTCGTGTGTTTGCTTATTTACGCAAATAAACTCTGTAAGAGTTGAACGGAGGATACACTGTTCATTATTCAAACTACATGCGTCGTGCCATCACCTCCAACAGGCCATGGATTTTCCTGTGTATGTATATATATATCGATACTGTTTTACGATAATTGATTCTTTGAACTTACAATTTATATTGAATAATCATTAAATAGTTACCTATTTTTAAAATATTAATAAATGTAAGCTGTGTAAAAACTATGTCTTTACCTGTTCAATCCCTTATATTCCAATTCATCTGGAGTTCTATGTATTCGATTTCATTATAATGTTTTTTAATAATGGTATTGTTTTAATAAACGTTGTAATAACTATATTTGATTGCTAAAAATTTGTAGTCAATTGATTTTTATGTGTTCTGATTTATGTAAAATGCCTTTAACAATGAACAACCGCGATTTACTTCCCTTAAAACTCGTTATATATATAAAAGGTTTTTATAAAATTTCGTACAATTTTATTTAAAATAAAATGTTTATATAACACAAACTCTGTGTGGTTTTGATTCTTACATTCAAATTAAAAATAAAAAGTATTTACAATGAAATAAAAATAAAAAATAGAAATAATAAATTAAAAGTAATACAACAAAAATAAAAAAATATAAAAGAAAACATAATGTTAAATAAAATATTATGAGTTAAATACAGTAAAAGCAGAAAGTTAATAGCAGTAAAGAGAAAGTTTAAAGCAGTAAGAGCACGTTAAAACAATAGCATACTAATCCGTTAGGTAACACCCTTTTGTTTTTACTGCTTTACTGCTTTAAGTGTATGTATGTTTAAATGAATATATGAGTTAGAAGAGTAAAACATATGGTTAAAGCAGTAAAACATGTGAGTTTAAAGCAGTAAAGCAGAAGTTAAAGCAGTAAAGCAGAAGAAAGGTTAAACGTAAAGGCAGAAACGTTAAAAGCTAAGTAAAGCATGAAAGTTAAGCAGTAAAGCAGTAATAACAAAAGCATCTAATCCCTAGGTGTTAGGTACCACCTCTATTGATTTACTGATTTACTGCTTTAAGTGATGTACAGATAATGTTTTTTAATGAAAATTTCGTACAGAATTGTAGTTAAAAATGATGACTCATAGTATTATTTGAAAAAGAAATTCTTGAATATGTTTTACCATTGAATGATCAATTTTTCGTTCGCTGCGTAATCTATTGCGTCTGCGACGCACGCGCGGCGGGTAACGGCGGGGTATGCGCCTGCGCGCGCACGCTGGCGACGGTTAGGCGGAAATATTGTCGCCTGCGGCGACGCGGCGGCTGGTTTGCGGAGGGGCTGACCTGCGGACGCGAACTCTGAACTCGGAAACGTTTGCGGGCCCTGTCTCAACTGTGTAGCGTCTTTTAGATATTAAATATTCAAGTCATCGCTATAAGTGTTGTAGAAAATATATAGCTTCATAGTAGGAAGCATTCTAGCAGTTGTAATGTACACCATTCGATTCCTCATACCTTATTACCTAGGGGCAGACACCCATATTAGGGCTATTCTAAGCTCAGGGGAGGCTAGAAAAGGCTTGATAAAAGTGGCACTCAGTTGGCACTATGTGGCACTCAGCTGGCACTATATGTGGCACCCACTTGGCACTCATTGGCACTCACTTGGGACTCATTGGCACCATTGGCACTCACATTGGCACTCACCTGGCACTCACCTGGCACTCAATCTAATACTCATAGAAACACTAATAGTAAACATCACTAGTACTTTCTGTACGGTGGATTGGGGAACCAATCAAATAGCCATCAAGTGCGTGGGTCAAAAATTGACCCATGGTATATATGGCAAGGTTTAAGACGAAATATTTCTTATGGTCAATACAAGGTCAAGACGTCAAATATTAGGGACCTACAGCCCCTTAAATGAAGGACAAAAAAATTAACGTGGGTCAAAATTGACCTCATGGACGACCAAAGGATTGGCAGTGTGCTTGTACGTGAGTATAAGTGTAAATGTAGTGTCTTGGGTATGAATGTAAAGTGTCATAGTCGAATGTGTGTATAAGTGCATATGGAAGTGTCTGTAAGTGAGTGTAAGTGTTGTGTGTGTGTGGTGTGTGTGTGTGTGTGTGTGCGTTGTGTTGTGTGTGTGTGCGTGTGTGGTGTGTGATTGTTGATTGTGTGTTTGTGTGTGTGTGTGTGTTGTGTGTGTGTTGTGTGCGCACGCGCAAGTGGGTAGGTGTTCAAGTTAGGGTAGGTCCATACATGGCGTAACAAGTTAGGAAGAAGATAATGTGACGGGTGGGCCACGAGTGGGCAAAAAAATTGGCGTGGGCAAAAAAATGACCCATGGTATCTGGTAAGGTCAAGGCCGAAATGATCATGGTCAATGCAGGTAAAGACATTAAAATATAGGGCTAGCCTAAAGGATAATCAAAAATTAACGTGGGCCAAAATTGACAGCATGGAAGATACCACGAAAGGGCATCAAAGCCATCAAGTTAGAGTGGGTCAAAATTGACCCATGGAAGATACCAAAAGGGTATAGGGCAAAAAATAATTACCTCGTGGGCGTAAAAATCTGACCCATGTAAAGGAACAAAGGGTAGTCCAAAAAATTACCGTGGGTCAAAATTGACCATGGAAAAACCAAAGGGTAGCCAAAAAATTAACGTGGGTCCCAAAAATGACCCACGGCAGATCAAACCAAGGGGTAGCCAAAAATTACCTGTGGGCAAAAATTGACCCATGGTCGACGAGAAAAAATTTAGGGCGATGGGGAGGGTACTGGTTACACGGTTGCTTGACGCAACGTTTGCGCACCTTCTTCGAACAGGTTCGGCAAAAAAATAGGGTTGGCCATAGTAAAAATATAGGGGTTGCCCAAACAAATTAGGTGTTCTCAAAAAAAAAAGTTAGGGTTTCTCCAAAAAAATCAGGGTTCTCAAAAATGAGGGTTCTCAAAAAATCAATGGGTTCAAATAAGAATTAAGGGTTCCGAAAAATTAGGTTTCTCAAAAAATAGGGTTCTCCCCTAAAAGGACAAGGGTAGGTAAAAATTTGGGCAAAAATTGACCCATACCCATGGAAGACCAAAAGGTTGGTCGAAAAAAAGGTCAAAGGCCAAAAGGTTAAACTGGCCAAAAAAAGCCGTTCAAGGTGGTCACGGTAAAAAATTCGAGCTCAAAAAAAGAAAGGTCGCGGTCAGAAAAGGTCAAGGCCACAAAAAGGTCAAGGGCCCAAAAAGGTCAAGGCCCCAAAAAAGGTCCAAGCCAAAGTCAAAGGGCAGGGTAAAAAATTTGGGTCTTCAAAAAAGCCTCAGGTAGGTTCCTGGAACGCTGTGGGTCAAATGACCAACACGAGCGGAATGGCTCTCCTACTACTCCTCCCCATCTGGAGCAGTCGAAACTCTGTTACTGCAGGTAACAGGCTGACTGACTTTGGATGTCCTCATGCTTATTTTTTCTAATTCTGTAACTTTCCATTCATCTGCAGACCTATTATACACTACTTTTTCCTTTTCCCTCTCATCTTCCTGCCTAAGTGAATCACTATTCCTATATACCCCTATATCCCTCTCCCTCCTCGCCTCGACATCCTTACTAACTTTTTTCCCTAACACTTCCCTCTTTTTTTCTCAACGATCAAATAAAAATCTTCAATTCATTTACTTTATTTTAGTTTTGCAATCTCTTCCTTTAACAACACATTTGATATCCCGTGCATTCCAAACACAAAAAAATTAAGACAAAATATGTAAAAAAAATAAAAAAAAACAAAAGAGAAAAAAAGAAAGATAAAAAAAAATAAAAAACAGCTTCCCATATTCACCTCTCGGCATTCAGCCCCACAGTTATCACACAGAATATACATACTTTAAATTATTATTAGCTTTACTAACTTTGTACCTGTTATTTTACCAACTACAGTTTAAATATAACTAAAGCCTAAAAGATAAGCTAATATCTTAAAACGGGGGTTAAAAATTTAAGCAAGCTTAAAGTTTAGCTTAAGCCTAGGCAGGGATAATAATAAAATCTTATAGTTAGGACAACTGTAGTCTACTGACTTTGGGAACTTAAATTTAATTTAAATTATCCACAAATTAAAGTAGCAATTAAAGGCTGTATGTAAATACATGAAAATGCTATTTAGAATTTCCAAATAATACTCTCCACAGATAACAGTAAATCTCGTTACCTGTGCTAGCTAGGTGAATCAAAAACTAACCTAGCCATATCTAGGGCCAAATGTATCTATTACCAACTGATTTACTTAAAAATAAATGCACAAACTATTAGCACCACTATTTGTAATACAAAAAAACAACAATTAGCACAAAAATAGATAATAAATAAACAAATTGAACACTAAAATGGCAGAGCACAGTCAGAACGCAACTTCCTCTTACAACTTACAAAGGTGTTGTAAACAAACCTTTATAAAAAAAACTTTTTTAATAAAAAGAATTATAATGAAGTAGTAGTAGTCTAGCCAATATTTCAGGAAAAGAAAAAGCCAGTTGAATATCACATAATTGTTTTAAGATGGCTTTTAACTTCAACATTTGTTCCGAGAATTAACACAACGTTTTGTTATCCTCCCATAAAAAAAATTAAAGACGAAAGTCCATCAATCGATTTACCACCTCCATAAAATTTATATTTTGAAGACAAAATTTATTTCTTGCTAAATATATGAGGATCAGAAAACTGAAGAGTGAAAAGAAATGCGTTAAAGCCTATGCCATGTTTTTGTATTTAAGATGACAGAAACACGCATGAATTAACACAACGTTTTATTATCCTCCCATAAAAAAAATTAAACAATTAAATAAACATCCTGCCCCTGGTAGTGATTCTATTTTAAATTATTTTTATCTATCTGATTTTTCTATCTTATTTTCAGTTGTAGTACAATTTCCTTTCTCGCGTGTTTTTTTTATTTTTTTTTATTTTTCAGTCAGTTCTGAAAAGGTCCCTAAGTATTGGGTTGTAGAGCAAGCTCATCCAGCCCTCCGCTCTGGGCTTTTTATTAGTTACGTTATTTTAATTTTTAACTTTTTAAGATCTATTTTAATGGTTTTTGATATATATATATATATATATATATATATATATATATATTATATATAATATATAGTATATATATATATTATAATATATATATATATATATAATATATATATATATATATATATATTATATATAATATATTTTATATATATATATGATATATATATATAATATATATATATATATGAGTGAAGTGAATCTTGTTCGTTGATATAAATAATTTTGATGAAGTACAAATTCGTGATACCAACCACAAAGAAAAATGGCCTTCCACAAGAGTATAAAAGTAAGAAATAAAATGGAAAGTGGAACACAAGGCAGAGACGTTCTTAGATTAACCACGAGAAGGAAGATCATTTATTATAAGATCTTTTTTTCATCTTCGTTGCCTAATTTTATTCAAGTTCGTAAAGAACTCTTTTCTATGTTAATGGAAAGAAGTAATACGTTTCTTCATTTTATTTCTTTTCACTTTTCAGGATTTCCAGCAGCATTTTATATATATATATATATATATATATATATATTATATAATTTAGTTTCTATAAAAACACATGGTATATATATAAATATATTATATATATATATATATATATATATATATAATATATATATATATAGTATATACATATATATATATCATATATGATATATATATATATAATATATATTATATATATATATATATATAGTATATATATATATTAATATAATATTATATATATATATTATATATATATATATATATATTATATATATATATATATTATATATTATATATATGATCTTTACGGTTTCAGTTTCCCCTCTAAAACAACTTTGCTGATATAACGCTAACTAACCTAACGCTAACCTAACCTAAGCCTAACCTATACCTAACCTAACATAAGCCTAATGTAAATAT